>JAJEJO010013832.1:0-18235 GCA_020662805.1 Glaucomys volans | reverse complement strand
AATGAGTCTCTTGAAGGCAGCATATTGTTGGGTCTTTCTTTTTAATCCAGTCTGCCAGTCTATGTCTTTTAATTGATGAGTTTAGGCCATTTACATTCAGGGTTATTATTGAGAAATGACTTGTATTTCCCGTCATTTTAGCTTTTTGGGGGTTTTTACCTTAACTTTGTTTCTCCTTTGATTGACTCTTTCTTTAGGGTAGTTCCTCCCCATGGTGACCAAGATTGTTATTTTTCATTTCTTAAAAATATGGAATGCTTCACGAATTTGCGTGTCATCCTTGCGCGGGGGCCATGCTAATCTTCTCTGTATTGTTCCAATTTTAGTATATGTGCTGCTGAAGCGAGCACGGTTCTTTTTAATTATACGTGACAGTACAACCCATTTTGATATAATTATACAACAGGGAATATATATATATTTTCACAATGTAGATTCACATGATTCATATAATCTTTCATATACATAGGGTAATACTGTCTTCTCAGTCTACTCTTTTTCCTTCCCCCTCCCCTCCCCATTTTCCTTTACACCATCCATACTTCTTCCATTCTTTTCTTATCCTCCCCCGCATCCCCCGCTCCCCATTATGTATCGGCATCCACTGATCAGAGAAAACATTCGGCCTTTGGTTTTTTGGGCTTGGCTTATTTCACTTAGCATGATATTCTCCAACTCCACCCAAGTCTGATAGAAAATGAATGCCAGCCAAGAATCCTATACCCAGCAAAATTAAGCTTCCTATTTGAAGATATAAAAACCTTTCATGATAAACAATAGTTAAAAAAATTCACAACTAGAAAGCCTGCACTACCGAATATTCTTAATAAACAATTCCATGAAGATGAAATTTTTAAAAAGTGAAAACCAGTAAAGGGATAATATGCACCCAAGGAATAGTCAATCAAAGGAGAAATTAATTGAAATTAAAACCCAGAAATACTCCAAAATAACCAGGAATAGAAATCATACCTCAGAATTAATCTTGAATGTTAATGGCCTAAACTCATCAATCAAAAGACACAGACTGGCAGATTGGATTAAAAAACAAAACCCAATGATTCTATCTCCAAGAGACTCACCTCCTAGGAAGAGACATCCACATAATAAAGGTAAAAGGGTGGGAAAAAATATCACTCACATGAATCCTGTATACAAGAAGGATTTTCTAACCTCTTATCAGATAAAGTGGACTTCAAGCCAAAGTTAGTCAGGAGGGATAAAGAAAGATATTTCATACTGCTTAAGGGAATTATACATCAACAAGACATAAAAATCATAAATATTTATGCTCCAAACAATGGAGCATCTATGTATATCAAAAAATCATTCTCAATTTTAAGAATCAAATAGACCACAACACAATAATACTGGTGACTTTAACATACCTCTATCACTACTGGATAGATCCTACAAACAAAACTAGACAAAAGCTATAGAACTAAATAATACAATCAATAATCTAGATTTAACAGACATATATAGAGTATTTCATCCATCGGTGAATAAATGCACTTTCTTCTCAGCAGCACATGGATCCTTCTTTAAAATAGACCATATCTTATGCCACAAAGCAAATACAAAAAGATAGTGATAATACCCTGCATTCTATCAGATCATAATGGAATGAAATTAGAAATCAATGATAGAATTAAAAAATCCACTCTAACACCTGGAGACTAAATAATATGCTATTGAATTACAAACTGGTAGCAGAAGAAATCAGGGATGAAATAAAAAAAAATACTTAGAAGTAAATGAGATTTGTGATACAATATGTCAAAATCTCTAGGACACTATGAAGACAGTGCTAAGAGAAGAGTTCATTGCATTGAGCTCATTCATTAAAAGAGTAGAAAGACAACAAATACATGACCTAACATTACATCTCAAAGTCCGAGAAAAATAACAAATTGACACCAATAGCACTAGAAGACAGGATATGATCAAAATCAGAGCTGAAATCAATGAAATTGAAACAAAAGAAACAATTCAAAAATTGGCAAGACAAAAAGTTGGTTCTTTGAAGAAATAAATAAAATTGATAAACCCTTAACCACACTAATGAAGAGAAAGGGAGAGAAAACACAAATTACTAAAATTCATAATGAAAAAGAAAATATCATGAAGGACACTACATAAATACAGAAGATAATCAGAAACAATTTTGAAAATTTATACTCCAATAAAATGGAAAATCTTGAAGAAATCAACAAATTTCTAGAGACATATGACCTACACAAACTGAATAAGGAGGACACATGCAATTTAAACAGATCAATTTCAAGCAATGAAATAGAAGAAGTCATCAAAAGCCTACTAATCAAGAAAAGACCAGGACCAGATGGATTCTCAGCCATGTTCTATTAGACCTTCAAAGAAGAATTAACACCAATACTCCTCAAATTATTCCGTGAAATTGAAAATGAGGGAGCCCTTCCAAACTCATTCTGTGACGGCTAACATCACCCTGATACCAAAACCAGACAAAGACACATCACTGAAAGAAACCTTCAGACCAATATCCCTGAAAAACATAGATGCAAAAATTCACAATGGAATACTGACAATTGTGCACAAAAACATATTAATAAGGTAATGTACCATACTTAAGTGGGGTTCATCCCAGGGATGCAAGGTTGGTTCAACATATGGAAATCAATAAATGAAATGCATCACATCAATATACTTAAAGACCAAAATCATAAGATAATCTCAGTAGATGCAGAAAAAAATATTTGTCAAAATACATCACCCTTCATGTTCAAAATACTAGAAAAACTTGGGATTATAGGAACATACCTCAGCATTGTAAAAGATATACATACTAAACCCAAGGACAATATCATTCTTAATGGAGAAATGTTGAAAGCATGCTCTCTAAACTCTGGAGCAGGACTCCTAACTTTGAGGGTCTGGGTTGAGAAATCAGCCGAGATTTGAATTGGTTTTATAATCTGATATTTTTCTTTGGCAGCCTCTAAAATTCTATCCTTATCCTATGTGGTAGGCATTTTCATTATAACATGCCTTGGTGTGGGTCTGTTGTAATTTTGTACATTTGGAATCTTGTAAGCCGCTTGATTTGATTTTCCATTTCATTCTTAGGTCTGAGAAGTTTTCTGATATTATTTCATTGAAAAGATTGTGCATTCCTTTGGTTTGTATCTCTGTACCTTCATCTATCCCAATACATTTTAAATGTGGTCTTTTCATGTTATCCCACAATTCTTGGAAATTCTGTTCATGATTGCTTAACATCTTCTCTCCATGGTCAACTCTATTTTCAAGATTAAATATTTTGTCTTTATTGGATAAGGCTCTGTCTCTTCCAGCAGTTCCTTTCCTTCCAGATTGGAGGGAAGGGGTAGAGCCAGCTGGATGGGTTTCTAAGACCAGTTGTCCCCTGTGTAAACCTTTCTCCACATTTGATTTTCTCCTGCCCACTTAAGCACACTCTATGTCTTGCAGTGTGTGCTTATTGGGCCTGTAATTTGGGCCAAATGGGTTTGTCAGTAATTGACTCCCTCAGTTGTCAGTGCCCCTGCACCACAGCTGCAAAATGATTCCTTCTTTTGTCTTCAGCACTCTGCCTGGGGAGATGGCAGCTTCTTTCCCAGGTCTCAGATATTGTGCAATGAGTCCTTCAGGTTTGTTGGGCAATGTCCTTGATCTCTAAATGCTTCAAACCTAGGCACACCCTGGGATGCCCCAAAATGCACGTTCCTTAATTCCCTTACCCCTCCACTATGCTCATGGAGGGACTTCTCTGCTGGTGCTTAAAACCTGGCTTTGGCAGTGGCTATTCCACTGGGGATTTCTTCCTTATTTTATTGTATCCAACCTCCTGTGTTCCTGATCTGCTTTGAATGCCCAGTTTTAAATTCAGGTAAAGTCTTCCCATTCCTTGTTTTTTTGTGTTTTGCTGTTATTGTTGTTGTTTTGTTTTTGTTCTTGATGTTGTTTTTGTTGTCACCTATCTTGTAGAGAAGCTGCCTGTCTGGTTTTCTTTCTTGGCTTCATACTACTAAGCATCCAGGAACAGGACCTCTTTCATTCTGCCATCTTGAAAAACTCCCTGAATCTGAATTGATAAGTTATTCTAAAATACTTTTGCTTAGCAAGTTAATAAACTAACCTTTTTATCAATATTTGTTTTATGTGCTTTTCTGCATCAATGCTATATTTCACATAAAAATACACTATTATTCAAACAATGTGGAAACACAGCATGGAAAGTGAGGTCCCCTGTAATATGGCTTCCAGAAAAAAACATTGCCTACAATTTGATGAGTCTTAAATCTTGTTAACATGGTTTTTGTATTTTGTATACTATGAGACAATGAGATTAAAAGGGCCAATAGTGCCTTCCTATTATTACAAAAATAATTTTTACTTTGAAGTCCCCCTGAAAAGGTCTCAGTAATTCAAAAAGAAAAGTCT
Source organism: Glaucomys volans (assembly GCA_020662805.1). Lineage (NCBI taxonomy): Eukaryota > Metazoa > Chordata > Mammalia > Rodentia > Sciuridae > Glaucomys > Glaucomys volans. The sequence goes on along the minus strand of JAJEJO010013832.1, from coordinate 13,792 downwards.
AAAACCATTCACATAGATTATAACTGGATTTTGTCTTTATCTCAAGGCTGAATTTTTCATAGTGTAGTTTTATAGCCTCTTCCTCTACAGATAAAAATGTAAGAAGCACATAATATCACTCTTAAACTATTATACTTGAAGTTGTTAGCAAATGTTTTGTTGGAAAAACACATATTTCTGACTTTCCAGCCTCAATATGATTTTTCTCTCTACTTGCCTCCTAACCACTAAAACAAAGGTCACATCCTTCAGTCCATGCTTTCCCTCCTATTGTTATCCTCTGATAACAGTGGACGTTATCAGTCAGAATAGAATAAATTATGCTGCAATACCCAAGAAAATCTTTCACTAGCTTAAAAAAACAAGGAATCAGTTTGCCCTGACATAATAGCTCCAACCTAAATCATCCAGAACCTCTAAGTCACTCAGAGACCCCTGATGAATGTAGTCACCGTTTACTAATGCTGTCATCTCTACAAGAAGAATTTGGGTGCATGGCAGAAAGAGAATTGAGCATGAGGGTGTGTCATACTGGCAATGAGAAGCTTCAGCTTAGAACTGATACCATGATCCAGAACTGATCATATGTCTGTCACCAGTTAATAGAAGGTTCAGATACACATCATGTCCTGTGCCTGGAAGTGGAGAAAAACTAGTTATACAGGAGACCAAAGGACATAATAATATTGTTCTAATTTACAATGTTAAAATACATTAAATCTTCTTAACCTGTATTCATAAATCTAAGGTATTCAATTTATTTTTTGTTTAATTAAATTATCTATTTAAAGTAAACTTTACTGAATACATAAATAAATTTTTCAAATATAATTAATTAAATTATGATCATTATGACAATTCTTAAAATCCCTAAAATATTGTAAGAATAATAGTATTTCATTTCAAAATCAGACATAAGTCAATACCTATTTAAACATTTTACAATTGCAATTATAAGGATATATGACTCTAATAGTTCTGCTTTTCTTAAAACAAAAAAAGTGGTTTCCTTACCACAATGCAAAAATATTAAGAAACAATTATAAATAATTCCAAATATAAATAATTCCAAATCTTCTCTGAGATAAAAGATGCTAATTCTCTAAGGAAGCAATTATCTCACCTTAGAATGTTTGGAGCAATCTTTCAAACATTTTTGTTATTGCCTTCTCAGCTTGAAGAAGTGTTTTAATTACCTGAAATACCTGCTGAGCAACTAACCAGATTCTCATCTGTGATACTGATAAAATGCACTGAGCACTCTTTATTATCTATAACAGAGATGCAGAACAAAAACCTCACAGTGATCAACAAGCCTGAAATTTAGTATTGGAGTTATAACTTATTTTCATTATCATATTAGAATTTCTAAGGTCCACCTAGATACTTGTACCATTGGATTCAACTTAGCTGTACACTGTTTTAGTCTATTTTTAAATCTTTGTTCATTTTTTCTAATTAGTGGAGATTAAAGGTAAATGGCATTTCACTAGGTGAAGAGAATCATGAAGTTACACTGGTGTTATGCTCATACTCCCAAGATCTAACAGTATGGACTTATTAATGTAACTCTAAAATAAATGAAACAAAAATGAATAGAATTTTTTCAGGGAAAATTTGACAGACCATCATTTTGCTGAGATTTTAACAAGCTTCTCATAATAATTAGTAGTGTAGGCCAAGCATTAGTAGAAACATACTGGCCAGGCACAGTGGTGCTTGCCTATAATCCCAGAAACCCCAGAAGTTCAGAAGTTTGAAGCCAGCCTCAACAACATACCAAGACCCTAAGCAGTTTAGTGAGAAAGTGTCTCAAAATAAAAATAAATGAATAAAAAAGACTGAGAATTTCACTCAGTGATAAAGCAACCCTGGATTAAATCCTCAGTATCTATGTGTATAAATGTGTGTGTATACACAACATGCGCACACACACACACACACACATCTTTGAACTCATTATTACTAATTGATCTAATAAATAGATTAGATACTAGAACTGTGCTAGCCAGCTTTTGTGTCACTGGAACCAAAATACCTGAAAAGAACAATTTGGAGAAAGAAAATTTATTCAGGGCTCACCATCTCAGAGGTTCAGTTTATGGACAGCCAACTCCATTGCAATGGGCTCAAGGGGAGCAGAACATCATGGCAGAAGCACATGGTGGAGGAACATGGCTCCACCTACCCAGGCAGAAAGTCAAAAGAGAGTACGGGCCTCAGGGAAGATGAACCCTTCCAAGGCACAACCCCTATGACCTGTGTCCTCCAGCCAAGCCCCACCTATCTACAATTATCACTCAGTAATCCATTCAAATTATTAATGCATTAAATGGAATAATGCACTATAGCTCTCAGAATCTAATCATTTCACTTCTGAACTGGTAATTTCTTAACCAACTGGAAATTGGGTTATCTTCATCCAAAATGGCTGCACTGGTTTCCAAACGTTTTGGCAAATGGTGAGCTGCAGTGCAGGGCATGGGCACTGAGACTGTGTGGGGTGCAGATGAAAAACTGCACCCCACAGTTTCCGCAAAAACTGTCATTAGGTGGGGCAAATTCCATCCTGAGACACCCACTGGAGACTGGAAGGTCATTGTCAGGTAGCTCTCATGCCTCAGGCTACTAAAGACTGGGAGGTTTGAATAGGATATGATGGTTATAGTGTATATTTTTTTTCTCCTTTGTGATCCCTTTTAAACTTTTATTTCTATACATTTCTTGCTCTTTCCTTTTGTTTACTTATTTCCTCAAGGGCTTTTTCTCACTCTTCCCATGATCTAGAATTTCTTCATACTCTTTTCTTACACTGTTAACAGTTACAGCCTACACCCCTCCCCATCTTCTTTGTCCTGCATTAGAAACTGTGCCCTCATTGGAAATCTGTTTGTTATACTGTAGATAATAATAGAACTCATCCTCTCTGTTTATTATGACAATATTGTAACAATATGGTAACAAAAAGACTACTGTAGCAATAGTCTTCATAGGGGCTATTTGGTTTACAGCTGCATATTGTCTGTACTGGGTGTTGCTAATATTCATTCCCCCCCTTCAGAAAACTATAGGGTCACTAAGCCTATAGGGCAGAAACTACAATACCCTACATCTGCATTGCTAGAGGGGAAGATACATGAACAACATGAAAAAACAAGGGAGGAAAGTGTTCCAAACAAACCAAGATTCTACACTAATAGAATCAAATGACAGCATGGTAGAAGAAATGCCAGAAAAGGAGTTCAGAATATACATGATTAAAATGTTCAGAGAAGCAAATGATGAGTTAAGAGAGCAAGTGCAGTCAATGATTGACCATTCCAATAAGCAGCTGAAAGAACAACTACAGGAAACAAAGATCAACTCAACAAAGAGATAGAGATTCTGAAAAAGAACCAAACAGAAATCCTTGAAATGAAGGAAACAATAAACCAAATTAAACACTCAATGGAAAGCATCACCAACAGACTAGATTACTTAGAAGACAGAACCTCAGACAATGAAGACAAAATATTGAATCTTGAAAATAAAGTTGCCCAAACAGAGAAGATGGTAAGAGATCATGAGCAGAACCTCCAAGAACTTTGGGATATCAGGAAAAGACCAAATTTAAGAATTATTGGAATTGAGGAAGGCACAGAGATACAAACCAAAGGAATGAACAACCTATTCAATGAAATAACATCAGAAAATTACCCAAACCTGAAGAATGAAATGGAAACTCAACTGCAGGGGGCTTACAGAACACCAAATGCACAAAATTACAGCATATCCACACCAAGACACATTATAATGAAAATGCCTAATGTACAAAATAAAGATAGGATTTTAAAGGCTGTGAGAGAAAAGAAACAGATTACATATACAGGGAAACCAATACGGATATCAGCAGATTTCTCAGCCCAGACCCTAAAAGCTAGAAGGGCCTGGAACAATATATTTCAAGCTCTGAAAGAACATGGCTGCCAACCAAGAATCCTATATCCAGCAAACATAACCTTCAGATTTGAAGATGAAATAAAATCCTTCCATGACAAACGAAATTTAAAGGAATTCACACATAGAAAGCCTGTGCTACAGAACATTCTCAGCAAGGTATTCCATGAGGAAGAAACAAACAACAACAATGTAAGTCATCAAAGGGGGGAACTATCCTAAAAGAAAAGCCAATTAAAGGAGAAACCAAGTCACATTAGAAACCAAATCTAAGCCAAAATGACTGGGAATAGAAATCATATCTCAATAATAACCCTGAACAATAATGGCCTAAATTCATCAATCAAAAGACAAAGGCTGGCAGACTGGATCCAAAAAAAGACCCAACAATATGTTGCCTTCAAGAGAAAGAAAAAGAAAGACATCCACAGACTAAAGGTGAAAGGATGGGAAAAAGCCTATCATGTACGTGGCCTTAGTAAAAAAGCAGGGGTTTCCATCCTTATATCAGATAAAGTGGACTTCAAGCCAAAGTTAGTCAGAAGGGATAAAGAAGGACATTACATATGGCTTAAGGGAACCATAAATCAAGAAGACATAACGATCATAAATATTTATGCCCCAAACAATGGCCCATCCATGTCCATCAAACAAATCCTTCTCAATTACAGGAATCAAATAGACCACAACACAATAATTTTGGGTGACTTTAACACACCACTGTCACCACTGGACAGATCTACCAAAAAAAAAAAAAAACTAAACAGAGAAACTATAGAACTCAATAACACAATGAATAACTTAGATTTAACAGTCATGTACAGAATATTCCATCCATCAGTGCGTGATTAAACTTTCTTCTCAGCAGCACATGGCTCCTTCTCTAAAATAGACCATATGGTATGCCACAAAGCAGCCCTTAGTAAATGCAAAAAAGTAGAGATACTACCTTGTATTCTATCGGATCATAATTGAATGAAATTAGAAATCAATGACAAAAGAAAAAACAGAAACTACTCCAAAACCTGGAGACTAAATAATATGCTATTGAATGAAGCATGGATAACAGAAAACATCAGGGAGGAGATAAAAACATTCTTAGAGGTAAATGAGAATGACGATACAACATATCAAAATCTCTGGGACACTATGAAAGCAGTACTAAGAGGAAAATTCATTGCATTGAGTGCATTCAAGAAAAGAATAAAAAGTCAACAACTCAACAACCTAACCTTACATCTCAAAGCCCTAGAAAAAGAGGAACAGTTCATCACCAAAAGTAGTAGAAGACAGGAACTAATCAAAATCAGAGCTGAAATCAACAAAATTGAAACAAAAGAAACAATTAAAAAAATCGGCAAAACAAAAAGTTGGTTCTTTGAAACAGTAAACAAAATAGATAAACCCTTAGCCACACTAACAAAGAGAAGGAGAGAGAAAACGCAAGTTACTAAAAATTGTGATGAAAAAGGAAATATCACAACAGACACCATTGAAATTCAAAATATAATTAGAAGCTTCTTTGAAAACCTATACTCCAAGAAGATAGAAAATCTTGAAGACATCGACAAATTCCTAGAGACATATGATCCTCCCAAACTGAACCAGGAAGACATACACAATTTAAACAGATCAATTTCAAGCAATGAAATAGAAGAAGGCTCAAAAGCCTACCAACCAAGAAAAGCCCAGGACCAGATGGATTCTCAGCTGAGTTCTACAAGACCTTCAAAGAAGAACTTGTACCAATACTCCTGAAAGTATTTAATGAAATAGAAAAAGAGGGAACCCTTCCAAATTCACTCTATGAAGCTAGCATCACTCTGATACCAAAACCAGACAAGACACATCTAGAAAAGAAAACTTTAGGCCAATATCTCTGATGAATATAGATGCTAAAATCCTCAACAATATTCTGGCAAATCGCTTACAAAAACATATTAAGAAGATAGTGCACCCCGATCAGTGGGGTTTATCCCAGGGATGCAAGGTTGGTTCAACATCAGGAAATTAATAAATGTAATTCATCACATCAATAGACTTAAGGTTAAGAATCATATGATTATTTCAATAGATTCTGAGAAAGCCATTTGACAAAATCCAACACCCCTTCATGCTCAAAATACTAGAAAAAATAGGGATGGTAGCAACAAACCTGAACATTGTAAAGGCTATTTATGCTAAGCCCACTGCCAATATCATTCTCAACAGAGAAAAATTAAAAGCATTCCCTCTAAAAACTGGAACAAGTCAGGGATGCCCACTGTCACCACTTCTAATCAACATTGTGCTGGAAATGCTAGCCAGAGCAATTAGACCACAGAAATTAAAGGTATATGAATAGGAAAAGAAGAACTCAAGCTGTCACTAGATGCTGATGACATGATCCTATATTTAGAGGATCCAAAAAACTCCACCAGGAAACTTTTAGACCTAATTAATGAATTTAGCAAAATAGCAGGATATAAAATAAACACACTTAAATCAAATGCATTTATCTACATAAGCAATGAATCATCTGAAAGTGAATTGAGGAAAACAACTCCGTTCAAAATAGCATAAATAAAATAAAATATTTGGGAATCAATCTAACAAAAGAGGTGAAAAATCTCTACAACAAAAACTACAGAACATTAAAGAAAGAAATTGAGGAAGACCTTAGAAGATAGAAAGATCTTCCATGTTCTTGGATAGGAAGAATCAATATAATCAAAATGGCCGTACTTCCAAAGATGTTGTACAAATTTAATGCAATTCCAATAAAAATTCCTGTGACATTCCTCACAGAAATAGAAAAAGCAATCATGAAATTCATATGGAAGAACAAAAGACCCAGAATAGCCAAAACAATCCTGGGCAGGAAGAATGAGGCAGGAGGTATCACAATACTAGACCTTAAACCCTATTATAGAGCTATAGTGATTAAAAACAGCATGGTATTGGCATCAAAATAGACAGATAGACCAATGGTATAGAATAGAAGTCCCAGAGACAAACCCATGTAAGTACAGTTATTTCATACTAGACAAAGGTGCCAAAAACATACAGTGGAGAAAAGATAGCCTCTTCAACAAATGGTGCTGGCAAAACTGGAAGTCCATATGCAATAAAATGAAATTAAACCCCTATTTCTCACCTTGTACAAAACTCGACTCAAAATGGATCAAGGATCTAGGAATTTGACCTGAGACTCTTCACCAAATAGAGGAAAGAGTAGGCCTGAATCTTCTTCCTATTGGTTTAGGACCAGACTTTCTCAACAAGACCACCAGAGCGCAAGAAATAAAAGGAAGAATCAATAAATGGGATGAGTGCAAACTAAGAAGCTTTCTCTCAGCAAAAGAAACAATCAAGAATGTGAAAAGAGAGCCTACAGAGTGGGAAAAAATCTTTTCCACACACACTTCAGACAGAGCACTGATCTCCAAAATTTATAAACTTACAAAACTGTACACCAAAAATGCAAAGAGCCCAATCAATAAATGGGCTAAGGAACTGGGCAGACACTTCACAGAAGACAATATACAGGCTATTAGCAGATATATGAAAAAGTGCTCATCATCTCTCGTAATTAGAGAAATGCAAATTAAAACTACCCTAAGATTTCATCTAACTCCAATTAGAATGGCTATTATCAGGAATACAAGCAATAACAAGTGTTGGCGTGGATGTTGTACATTGCTGGTGGAGTTGCAAATTGGTGCAGCCACTCTGGAAAGCAGTATGGAGATTCCTCAAAAAACTTGGAGTGGACCCACCATTTGACCCAGCTATCCCACTCCTCAGTTTATACCCAAAGGTCTTAAAATCAGCAAAGTATCGGGATCCAGCCACATCTATGTTCATAGCTGCTCAATTCACAATAGTTAGATTGTGGAACCAACCTAGATGCCCTTCAATAGATGAATGGATAAAGAAACTATGGTATATATACACAATGGAATATAACTCAGCCATAAAGAAGAATAAAATTATGGCATTTGCTGGTAAATGGGTGGAGATGGAGAATATCATGCTAAGTGAAATAAGCCAAGCCCAGAAAACCAAAGGCCGAATGTTTTCTCTGATCACTGGATGCTGATACCTAACAGGGGTGGGGGTGTGGAGGTGGTGGGGGTGGCAGGGTTTATGGGGAGGATAGTAAAGAATGGAGGAAGTATGGATGGTGTGGAGGAAAATGGGTTGGGAGGGGATGGGAACAGGAAAAATAGTAGACTGACAGACAGTAGTAGCCTATGTAAATGTAAGATTATATGAACTGTGTGAATAAAAAATAAATTAAGAAAAAAAATACAAAAAACTGCCAGGCATGGTGGCACACACCTGTAATCCCAGCCAAAAAAAATAAAAAGAAATTAACCAAGAAGAAATTTAAGAATTGTTTAGAACTGAATGATAATTTGCTTTTCACAACTGAATCAGTACTTGGAGAATTTAAAAGTTAACATCAGAAAGAAACATTGAGCTAATCATTGATTTAAGAAGTAAGGAAAGAATCAAATAAAATAAGTTAGCAGAAAAGAATCAAATAAGAACAATAAATACAGGATTACCACAAATGTGCATTTTTGAAACATAATATAATTGAACAATATCTGACCAAAACAATTCAGGTGGGGGGGCAAGAAGGCACAAATTATCAGCAAATGTAAGGGATGAAGCTATTGATAAAAAATGGTTCAAGAAGTTTAAAGAGAGGGGTATTCAAGATGGCGGGCTAGTGGAAAGCTGCATTCCTACTTGCTCCATGGATTCCTACTTGCTTGGGATTCAAACAGCAAGAATATGGCTCTAAATGAGATTTTATATTCAAATCACATATAAGGGGTCCACAGTCGCCGTTCCAGAACCAACTCTGCCGGGCTGGGCTTGGCCCAGCCGTGGGCAGTTACCACCCGGGAGCTCTGGACCCTGCAGCTGCTTCGGAGTCACCGAACTGGGTCTGCGCCAGCCAGCAAATGAGTGCGGGTCCCCAGCAGCGGCTTTAGAGTCACTGGCCGGGCTCCGGCACCAGCCAGCAACCTCCCAAGCGGACACTGACCATCTCAGGCTGCCTGGGGCCTCCCGCGGCTTCTGGAGAGGTCTGGCCAGGAGTCTCTGGGATCGCTGACTCTGGCGGGGAGTTGGGACCCCTCGGCACCATTTTGCAGCTTCCCTGGCAGAGAGGGCCCATCTCCCGCTGCCTGGGTCCTCGCCCCAGCTTCTGGAGAGGTCTGGCCAGGAGTCTCTGGGATCGCTGACCCAAGCGGGGAGTTTGGACTCCTCGGCGCCATTTTGCAGCTTCCCTGGCAGAGATAGTCCGTCTCTGGCTTCCTGGGGATTCGGAGCTGCAGTCAGTCTTCCAAACCACTGCGCCACGGCTCCTACAAAGGTCTGGCCAGGAGCTGCTGGGGTCGCTGACTCCAGCGAGGAGCTTAGGGCGTTTGGCGCCAGCTTACAGTGTCCCCAGGAGAGAGCAACCATCTGCCACCACCTGAGCCTCCAGCGAGGAGTTCAGGCCAGCCTGGGCTCTCAAGCCCAGTGTCTCCATCAGTGAGCACAGTTCTGTGACACCACCCCAACTTGGTCTAGTGCCCAGGTCCACATCCTGGCCTGGAGTCTACCACCTTGCTGTATCTAATTGTCTATCAACACTAGGGTGCCACTGCCCAGAAGCATTGATCATTCCCAACCTGGAGTTAGTGGGACAGCACCTTTCTTGGGTCACCGCTTGATCAAGCACCTCTCAAGCAACAGGTGAGCTACTGGAAATCTGCAGGGACACTTTAAGTCTTCACAGGGAAATTGTAATCCATCGGATTCGCACTACTAGAGGAGAAGATACACGAGCACCATGAGAAAACACGGGAAGAAAGTGTCCCAATCAAACCTAGATGATATTTCAAGAGAACCCAAAGACAGCATGGTAGAAGGAATGACAGAAAGGGAGTTCAGAATGTTCATAATTAAAATGATCCGAGAAGAGAATAATGTGATGAGAGCAGATTCAGGCTATGAATAACCAGCTAATAGAGCAATTGCAGGAAGCAAAAAATCACTTCAATAAAGAGATAGAAATTCTGAGAAAAAAACAAACAGAAATTCTTGAAGGAAACAAGGAAATGAAGGAAACAATAAACCAAATTAAAAACTCAATAGAAAGCATAATTAACAGAATAGATCACGTGGAAGACAGAACCTCAGACAATGAAGACAAAATATTTAATCTTGAAAACAAAGTCGAACAAACAGAGAGGATGGTGAGGAATCATGAACGAAACCTCCAAGAAATATGGGACATCATGAAAAGACCAAATTTAAGAGTAAACGGGATTGAGGAAGGCGCAGAGATACAAACCAAGAGTATGAATAATCTATTCAAGGAAATATTATCAGAAAATTTCCCTAATATGATGAATGAGATGGAAAATCAATTACAAGAAGCTTACAGGACACCAAATGCACAGAATTACAACAGATCCACACCAAGGCACATTATAAAGAAAATACCTAACATACAAAACAAAGATAGAATTTTAAAGGCTGCAAGAGAAAAGCAGCAGATTACCTACAGGGGAAAACCGATACGAATATCAGGAGATTTCTCAGCCCAGACCCTAAAAGCAAGAAGGGCCTGGAACAACATATTTCAAGCTCTGAAAGAAAATGGATGCCAACCAAGAATCTTATACCCAGCAAAACTTACCTTCAGATTTGATAATGAAATAAAATCCTTCCATGATAAACAAAAGCTTAAAGAATTCACAAAGAGAAAGCCTGCCCTACAGAACATTCTCAACAAAATATTCAAAGAGGAAGAAATGAAAAATAACAATCTCAGTCATCATGGGGAGGAACTACCCTAAAGGAAGAGTCAATCAAAGGAGAAACAAAGTTAAGCTAAAAACCCTAAAAAAGCTAAAATGACAGGAAATACAAGTCATATCTCAATAATAACCCTGAATGTAGATGGCCTAAACTCATCAATCAAAAGACATAGACTGGCAGACTGGACTAAAAAGAAAGACCCAACAATATGCTGCCTTCAAGAGACTCATCTCATAGAAAAACATGCCCACAGACTAAAGGTGAAAGGTTGGGAAAAAGCATACCATGCACATGAACTGAGTAAAAAAGCTGGGGTTTCCATTCTCATTTCAGATAAAGTGTACTTCAAACAAAAGTTAGTCAGAAGGGATAAAGAAGAATATTTCATATTGCTTAAAGGAAGCATAAATCAACAGGGCATACCAATCATAAATATTTATGCACCAAACAATGGTGCCTCCATGTACATCAATCAGATCCTTCTCAATTTCAGGAATCAAATAGACCAAAACACAATAATACTGGGAGACTTTAACACTCCTCTTTCACTGTTGGACAGATCTTCCAGACAAAAACTGAAAAAAGAAACTATAGGAATCAATGACACATTCGCTAATTGGGACTTAACGGACATATATAGAATATTCCATCCATCAAAAAGCGAATACACTTTCTTCTCAGCAGCTCATGGTTCCTCCTCTAAAATAGACCATATGTTATGCCACAAAGCTACTCTAAACAAATACAAAAACATAGAGATACTACCTTGTATACTATCAGATCATAATGGAATGAAATTAGATATCAATGAGAAAGTTAGAAACAGAAACTACTCCAAGACCTGGAGATTAAATAATATAGTATTGAATGATACGTGGATAACAGAAGACATTACGGGGGAAATTAAAAGATTCTTAGAGGTCAACGAGAAAAAGATACAACATATCAAAACCTCTGGGATACTATGAAAGCAGTGCTAAGAGGAAAATTCATTGCATGGAGTGCATTTAATAAAAGAATGAAAAATCAACAAATAAATGGCCTCACATTACAGCTCAAAGACCTAGAGAAAGAGGAACAGATCATCACCAAAAGTAGTAGAAGACAGGAAATAATCAAAATCAGAGCTGAAATCAACGAAACTGAAACAAAAGAAACAATTCAAAAAATTGACGAAAAAAAAAGTTGGTTCTTTGAAAAAATAAACAAAATTGATAAACCCTTAGCCACGCTAATGAAGAGAAGGAGAGAGAAACTCCAAATTATTAAAATTTGTGATGGAAATGGAAATATTACAATGGACACAATTGAAATACAAAACATAATAAGAAGCTACTTTGAAAATTTATACTCCAACAAAATAGAAAACCTGGAAGACATCAACAGGTTCCTAGAGGCATATGAGCCACCCAAACTGAATCTGGAGGACATACACAACTTAAATAGATCAATTTCAAGCAATGAAATAGAGGAAGTCATCAAAAGCCTACCAACAAAGAAAAGTCCAGGACCAGATGGATTCACAGCCGAGTAGTACACGACCTTCAAAGAAGAGCTCATTCCAATACTCCTCAAAGTATTTCACAAAATAGAGGAGGAGGGAACCCTTCCAAACTCATTCTATGAAGCTAATATCACCCTGATACCAAAACCAAGAAGGACACATCAAGGAAAGAAAATTTCAGACCAATATCTCTAATGAACAGAGATGCAAAATTCTTAACAAAATTTTAGCGAATTGCATACAAAAGCATATTAAAAAGATAGTGCACCAGGATCAACTGGGTTTCATCCCAGGGATGCAAGGTTGGTTCAACATCTGGAAATCAACAAATGTAATTCACCACATCAACAGACTTAAAGTCAAGAACTACATGATGATTTCAATAGATGCAGAGAAAGCATTTGATAAAATACAGCACCCATTCATGCTCTAAACACTAAAAAAAATAGGGATAGTGGGGACATTCCTTAACATTGTAAAGGCTATCTATGCAAAGGCCACAGATAACATCATATAAAATTAATGCTCATAAATCTAATGCATTTTTATTTGTAAGTGATGCATTCTCTGAGAGAGAAATTAGGAAAACTACCCCATTCACATTAACCTCAAAAAAAAATAAAATACTTGGGAATCAATCTAACAAAAGAAGTGAAAGACCTCTACAATGAGAGCTACAGACACTAAAGAAAGAAGTTAAAGAGCATCTGAGAAGATGGAAAGATCTCCCATGTTCTTGGATAGGCAGAATTAATATTGTCAAAATGGCCATACTTCCAAAAATGCTATACAAATTCAATGTAATTCCAATTAAAATCCCAATGACGGACCTCATAGAAATAGAGCAAGCAATCATGAAATTCATTTGGAGGAATAAGAGACCCAGAATTGCTAAAGCAATCCTTAGCAAGAAGAGCGAAGCAGGGGGTTTCACAATACCAGACCTTCAACTATACTACAGAGCAATAGTGACAAAAACACCATGGTATTGGTAGCAAAATAGACAGGTAGATCAATGGTGGAGAATAGAAGACACAGAGACAAACCCACATAAATACAGGTATCTCATACTTGACAAAGGAGGCAAAAACATGCAATGGAGAAAAGACAGCCTCTTCAACAAATGGTGCTGGGAGAACCAGAAATCCATATGCAGCAAAATGAAACTAAACCCATATCTCTCACCCTGTACAAAACTCAACTCAAAGTGGATCAAGGACCTAGAAATCAGACCAGAGACTCTGCACCTAATAGAAGAGAAAATAGGTCCAAATCTTCATCATGTTGGCCTAGGACCAGATTTCCTTAACATGACTCCCAAAGCGCAAGAAATAAAAGCACGAATCAATGATTGGGATAGAGTGAAACTAAAAAGCTTCTTCTCAGCAAAGGAAACAATCAGCAATGTGAAGAGAGAGCCTTCAGAGTGGGAGAAAAATTTTGCCACACACACTTCAGATAGAGCACTAATCTCCAGAATCTACCAAGTACTCAAAAATCTTTACACCAAGAACACTAATAACCCAATCAAAAAATGGGCCAAGG
>JAJEJO010013795.1:0-16697 GCA_020662805.1 Glaucomys volans | reverse complement strand
CCAAAGTTTGTGAGTATATTGGGAATGATGAGTAGAACAGATATAGACCATTTAATTGAAATCCCCCTGTGCTTCTTTCTGTAAATACGCAATTCATTTTCGCCTGTTCTGCCATAGTTACTTAAGGCCTGTTCAAGCCATAGAAACAAAGTCTGCTAGAAACAGCTCCCTGGGGGATAGAGTCACCAAAGTTCACAAGACTGTTGCAGTGATGAGACGAGTCATCCACAGAGTTTCATCGAACTACACCAAACTTTCTGGTAATAAGCAGTTGATTCTCTGTTACACTGCTTTAGTAAATGCTTGCCTGTTCCCTCTGGAGAAACAAAGTGTGCTACAAAGAACACCCTTGCAGAGAGATTCTCCAAACTTTGTGAGTATATTGGGAATGATGAGACAAACAAATATAGAGATTTTCATTAAAATCCTCCAGTGATTCTTTCTGGAAAACGCAATTAATTTTCGCCTATTCTACCATAGTGAATTACGGCCTGTTCAAGCAGTAAAAACAAACTCTGGTAGAAACAGTTTCCTAGGAGATAGACTCACCAAACTTTGTGAGAATGTTGGAAGTGATGCAAAGGGCAAACCCACAGAGTTTCATCAAACTACACCAAACTTTCTGGAAATAAGCAGTTCATTCTCTGCTACTTTGCTTTACTGTATTCAGGCCTGTTCCCACTGGAGTAACATAGAGTGCTACAAAGAACACACTTGTAGAGAGACACACCAAACTTTGTGAGTATATAGGGAAAGATGAGAAGAGAAGATATAGAGAGTTTCATTGAAATCCCCCAGTGATTCTTTCTGGAAATAACAATTTATTTTCACCTATTCTGCACTTGTGAATTAAGTCATGTTCAAGCAGTAGAAACAAAGACTGCTAGAAACAGCTCCCTATAGATAGATTCACCAAACTCTGTGATATTGTTGGGAGTGATGAGCCAACCCACAGAGTTTCATCAAACTACACCAAACTTTCTGGTAATAAGCAGTTCATTCTCTGCTACTCTGCTTTATTGAATTCAGGCCTGTTCCCTCTGGAGAATCCAAGTGTGCTACAACGAACACCCTTGCAGAGAGATTTTCCAACCTATGTGATTATATTGAGAATGATGAGAAGAACATATATAGAGATTTTCATTGAAATCCCCCAGTGATTCTTTTGGAAATACGCAATTAATTTTCGCATATTCTAGCATAGTGAATTAAGGCCTGTTCAAGTAGAAGAAACAAAGTCTGGTAGAAACAGTTTCCTAGGAGATAGACTCACCAAACTTTGTGAGAAGGTTGGAAGTGATGAGAAGAGTAAACCCAGAGTTTCTTCGAATGATTCCAAATTTTCTGGGAACAAGCAATTCATTCTCAGCTATACTGCTTTAGTGAATTCAGGCCTGTTCCCTCTGGAGAAACAAAGTGTCCTACAAAGAGCACCCTTGGAGAGAGATTCACCCACTTTGTGAGTATATTGGGAATGTTGAGAAGTACAGATTAGAGAGTTTCAGTGAAATCCCCCAGTGCTTCTCTCTGGAAATACCTAATTCATTTTGGCCTACTTTGCCATAGTTACTTAAGCCGTGTTCAAGCAATACACACAAAGTCTACTAGAAACAGCTCCCTGGGAGATACAGTCACCAAACTTTTTGAGAATGTTGGGAGTAATGAGAAGAGCAAACCCACAGAGATTCATCGAACTCTACTAAACTTTCTGGAAAAAAAGCAGTTCATTCTCACCTATTGTTTTTAAGTGATTTCAGGCCTGTTCCCTTGGGAGAAAAAACGTGTACCAAAAAGAGCACCCTTGCAGAGAGATTCACCAAACTTTCTGGGTGTATTTGGAATAATGAGAAGAACAGATATAGAGAGTTTCTTTGAAATCCCCCAGTGATTTTTTTCTGGAAATATGCAATTCATTTTCGCCTATTCTGCCTTAGTGAATAAAGGCCTGTTCAAGCAGTAGAAACAAAGTCTGCTAGAAACAGCTCCCTAGGAGATAGACTAACCAAACTTTCTGAGAATGTTTGGCGTGATGAGAAGTGCAAACCCCAGAATTTCATCGAACTATACCAAACTTTCTGGAAACAAGCAGTTCATTTTCAACTTTCTTCCTTTAGTGATTTCAGGCCTGTTCCCTCTGGAGATACAAGGTGTGCTACAAAGAGCACCCTTGCAGAGAGATTCACCAAGCTTTGTGAGGATATTTGGAATGATGAGGAGAACACATATAGAGAGTTTCATTGAAATCCCCCAGGGATTCTTTCTGAAAATATGCAATTCATTTTCTCTTATTCTGCCATAGTGAATTAAGGCCTGGTCAAGCAGTAGAAACAAAGTCTTCTAGAAACGGCACCCTAGGAGATAGACTCACCAAACTTTGTGAGAATGTTCGGAGAGAAGAGAAGAGCAAACACATAGAGCGTCATCAAAATACACGAAAATTTCTGGAAACAAGCAGTACATTCTCTGCTACTCTGGTTTAGTGAATTCAGGCCTGTTTTCTAGAGAAACAAAGTGTGCCTCAAAGAGCTTCCTTGGGGATAGATTCACCAAACTTTGTGAGTATATTGAGAATGATGAGAAGAACAGATATAGAGAGCTTCACTGAAATCCCCCAGTGATTCTTTAATGAAATATGCAATATATTTTCCCCTATTCTCCCACAGAGAATTAAGGCCTGGGCAAGCAGTAGAAAATAGTCAGCAAGAAACAGCTCACTAGGAGATAGACTCACCAAACTTTGTGAGAATGTTGGTAGTGATTATAAGAGCAAACCCACAGAGTTTCATTGAATTACACCAAAATTTCTGGAAAGATGCCAGTCATATCTGCTACTCTGCTTTAGTGAATCCAGGCCTGTTCCAACTGGAGAAATAAAGTGTGCTACAATGAGCACTCTTGCAGAGAGATTCACCAAGCTTTGTGAGGATATTTGGAATTATGAGAAGAACAGATATAGAGAGTTTCATTGAAATCCCCCAGTGATTCTTTGTGGAAATATGCAATTCATTTTCACCTATTCTGCCATAGTGAATTAAGGTCTGTTCAAGCAGCAGAAAGAAAGTGTGCTAGAAACAGCAGCCTTGGAGAAGAGTCACCAAACTTTGTAACAATTTTGGCCGTGATAAGAAGAGCAAACCCACGGAGTTTCATCAAACTGCACCAAACTTTCAGGAAATATGCAGTTCATGCTGAGCTATTCGGCCTTAGTGAAGTAAGGCATGATCGAGCAGAAGAAACAACGTGTTCCAGAAAGAGGATCCTTGTAGACAGATTCACCAAACTTTGTGAGTACATTGGGAATGAGGAGTAGAGAAAATACCCAGAGTTTCATTCAAATTTCCACAGGGATACTTTCTGGAAATACACAATTCATTTTCACCTATTCTACCACATGTAAATAAGGCCTGTTCAAGCAGCAGAAAGAAAGTGTGCTACAAACAGCACCCTTGGAGATAGAGTCACCAAACCATGTAAAAATGTTGGCAGTGATGAGAAGACCAAACTCACAGTTTCTTTTTTTTTTTAATAGTAGTTTGGCCCTCATTAAAATGTTAACATTTAACCATAACACCAAAAGCAAATAAACACTCTGATGAAGCAGAAGAGATTTCCAAATTTTTCATTTCCTCCTCATTAGTATAATAGCTATGTTCTTTGACACATGATTTAGGAGGTCTTCTTACCAAAGCAAAATATATTTCTTTGACCCATTGACGTTCAGTTTGCCATATGATTTTTTTTATTTACTTATTGATTCATTGAACACAAAAGGAGCACAGCTATGGTTTCACTGGTTGTACACAAAGTACAGTCACACCATATGTGCGTTCATGCATGTACACAGGGCAATGGTATCTGTCACACATTCTGTTATTATTCTTACCCCCCCACCCTGACCCCACTCCTCCCTCCCCTCTATGCTATCTATCCTTCCTCCATTCTTGCCACACCCCCCCATTATGCATCATCATTCATTTATCAGAGAGACCACTTGGCCTTTGGATTTTTGGGATTGGCTGATCTCACTTAGCATAACAGTCTCCAATATCATCCATTTACCTACAAATGCCATAATTTTATTCTTCTTATTGGCTGAGTAATATTCCATTGGGTATATGTACTACAGTTTCTTTATCCATCCATCTACTGAAGGGCATCTAGGTTGATTCCATAATCTAGCTATTGTGAATTGAGCAGCTATGAACATTGATGTGGCTGCATCAATGTAGTAATTTGATTTTAAGTCCTTTGGGTAAAGGCCAAGGAGTGGAATAGCAGGGTCAAATGGTGGATCCATTCCAAGTTTTCTAAGGAATCTCCACACTGCTTTCCAGAGTGGCTGCACCAACTTGCACTCCCACCAGCAATGTATGAGTGTACACTTTTCCCCACATCCTCGCCAACACCTGTTGTTGCATGTATTCTTAATAAAAGATATTCTAATTGGGGTAAGATGAAATATTAAGGTGGTTTTGATTTGCATTTCTCTTATAATGAGTGACGTTGAACATTTTTCATAAATCTGTTGATTGCTTGAAGATCTTCCTCTGTAAAGTGTCTGTTCATTTCCTTGGCCCATTTGTTGATTGGGTTATTAGTGTTCTTGGTGTAATGTTTTCTGAGTACTTTGTAGATTCTGGAGATTAGTGCTCTATCTGAAGTGTGTGTGGCAAAGATTTTCTCCCACTCTGAAGGCTCTCTATTCACATTGTTGATTGTTTCCTTTGCTGAGAAAAAGCTTTTTAGTTTGACTCTATCCCAATCATTGATTCGTGCTTTTGTTTCTTGCGCATTGGTAGTCATGTTAAGGAAATCTGGTCCTAGGCCAACATGATGAAGATTTGGACCTATTTTCTCTTCTATTAGGTGCAGAGTCTCTGATCTAATTTCTAGGTCCTTGATCCACTTTGAGTTGAGTTTTGTGCAGGGTGAGAGATATGGGTTTAGTTTCATTTTGCTGCATATGAATTTCCAGTTTTCCCAGCACCATTTGTTGAAGAGGCTGTCTTTTCTCCATTGCATGTTTTTGGCTCCTTTGTCAAGTATGAGATACCTGTATTTATGTGGGTTTGTCTCTGTGTCCTCTATTCTGTACCATTGATCTACCTATCTATTTTGGTGCCAATACTATGCTGTTTTCATTACTATTGCTCTGTAGTATAGTTGAAGATCTGGTATTTGATACCCCCTGCTTTGCTCTTCTTGCTAAGGATTGCTTTAGCTATTCTGGGTCTCTTATTCCTCCAAATGACTTTCATGATTGCTTGCTCTATTTCTATGAGGTCCGTCATTGTGATTTTAATTGGAATTGCATTGAATTTGGAAATTGGAATTGCATTGCATTTTTGGAAGTATGGCCATTTTGACAATATTAATTCTGCCTATCCAAGAACATGGGAGATCTTTCCATGTTCTCAGATGCTCTTTAACTTCTTTCTTTAGTGTTCTGTAGTTCTCATTGTAGAGGTCTTTCACATCTTTTGTTAGATTGATTCCCAAGTATTTTTTTTGAGGTTAAGTGAATGGGGTAGTTTTCCTAATTTCTCTCTCAAAGGATGCATCACTTAGGAATAAAAATGCATTAGATTTATGAGCATTAATTTTATATCCTGCTACTTTACTGAATTCATTTATGAGCTCCAAACGTTTTCTGATGGAATTCTTAGGGTGAACCCATCTGGTCCTGGACTTTTCTTTGTTGGTAGGCTTTTGATGACTTCTTCTATTTCATCACTTGAAATTGATCTATTTAAGTTGTGTATGTCCTCCAGATTCAGTTTGGGAGGCTCATATGCCTTAGGAACCTGTTGATGTCTTCCAGGTTTTCTATTTTGTTGGAGAATAAATTTTCAAAGAAACTTCTTATTATGTTTTGTATTTCAATTGTGACTGTTTTAACATTTCCATTTTCATCACAAATTTTAGTAATTTGGAGTTTCTCTCTCCTTCTCTTCATTAGCGTGGCTAAGGGTTTATCAGTTTGTTTATTTTTTCAAAGAACCAACTTTTTGTTTTGTCAATTTCTTGAATTGTTTCTTTTGTTTCAATTTCATTCATTTCAGCTCTGATTTTGATTATTTCCTGTCTTCTACTACTTTTGGTGATGATGTGTTCCTCTTTTTCTAGGGCTTTGAGCTGTAATGTGAGGTCATTGATTTGTTGACTTTTCATTCTTTTAATTAAATGCACTTCATGCAATGAATTTTCCATTAGCACTGCTTTCATAGTATCCCAGAGATTTTGATATGTTGTATATTTTTTCTCTAAGACCTCTTGACCTCTAAGAATCTTTTAATTTCCCCCCTAATGTCTTCTGTTATCCATGTATCATTCAATAGCATATTATTTAATCTCCAGGTCTTGGAGTAGTTTCTGTTTCTAACTTTATCATTGATATCTAATTTCATTTCATTATGATCTGATAGTATACAAGGTAGTATCTCTATGTTTTTGTATTTGCTAAGAGTAGATTTGTGGCATAACATATGGTCTATTTTAGAGAAGGAACCATGAGCTGCTGAGAAGAAAGTGTATTCGCTTTTTGATGGATGGAATATTCTATGTATGTCTGATAAGTCCAAATTAGCAATTGTGTCATTGAGTCCTATGGTTTCTTTGTTCAATTTTTGCTTGGAAGATCTGTCCAATGGTGAGAGAGGAGTGTTAAAGTCCCCCAGTATGATTGTGTTTTGGTCTATTTGATTCCTGAAATTGAGAAGGATCTGATTGACATACATGGATGCACCATTGTTTGGTGCATAAATATTTATGATTGTTATGTCCTGCTGGTTTATGCTTCCTTTAAGCAGTATGAAATGTCCTTCTTTATCCCTTCTGCCTAACTTTGGCTTGAAGTCTGCTTTATCTGAAATGAGAATGGAAACCCCAGCTTTTTTACTTAGTCCATGTGCATGGTATGTTTTTTCCCAACCTTTCACCTTTAGTCTGTGGGCAAGTTTTTCTATGAGATGAGTCTCTTGAAGGCAGCATATTGTTGGGTCTTTCTTTTTAATCCAGTCTGCCAGTCTGTCTTTTGATTGATGAGTCCAGGCCATTTACATTCAGGGTTATTATTGAGATATGAATTGTATTTCCTGTCATTTTAGCTTTTGGGGGGTTTTTAGCTTAACTTTGTTTCTCCTTTGATTGACTCTTTCTTTCAGGTAATTCCTCCCCATGATGACTGAGATTGTTATTTTTCATTTCTACCTCTTTGAATGTTTTGTTGAGAATGATCTGTAGGGCAGGCTTTCTCTTTGTGAATTTTTTAAGCTTTTGTTTATCATGGAAGGATTTTATTTTGTCATCAAATCTGAAGGTAAGTTTTGCTGGGTATAAGATTCTTTGTTGGCATCCATTTTCTTTCAGTGCTTGAAATATGTTGTTCCAGGCCCTTCTTGCTTTTAGGGTCTGGGCTGAGAAATCTGCTGATATCCGTATTGGTTTCCCCCTGTAGGTAATCTGATGCTTTTCTCTTGCAGCCTTTAAAATTCTATCTTTGTTTTGTATGTTAGGTGTTTTCATTATAATGTGCCTTGATGTGGATCCGTTGTAATTCTCTGCGTTTGTTTTCCTGTAAGCTTCTTGTAATTGATTTTCCATCTCATTCATCATATTTGGGAAATTTCCTGATAATATTTCCTTGAACAGATTATTCATACCCTTGGTTTGTATCTCTGTGCCTTCCTCAATCCCAATTACTCTTAAATTTGGTCTTTTCATGATGTCCCATATTTCTTGGAGATTTCGTTCATGATTCCCAACCATCTTCTCTGCTTGTTCAACTTTGTTTTCAAGATTAAATATTTTGTCTTCATTGTCTGAGGTTCTGTCTTCCAAGTGATCTATTCTGTTAATTATGCTTTCTTTTTTTTTGAGTTTGACAAAATTTATTGGTATTTTAGTAAAGACATTCATCTCAGTCGTTTCTCTCTCCTCATCTTGACCTTAGGTTAATATTTCACTTGGGTCAAGAAAAGAATATGTAGGAGAGGGATGTTATTTTAACAAACAGTAAAATGGACAAAACAGATAGTTTGCCTACATAAAAGTTAAATTCATGTATCTTGATATAATTAAATCATGTAAAAACTAATAGTTCTATATACATTTCCATTATTTTACTTGGGGCTTTTCTAAACTTAAATGCAAGTGAACAAGTGTTAGGAACATACACAGGCTGCTTCTCTGGAGTTATTACCTATGAAAAGAGCTCAGTGAGTAATTACCACCAATAAAATAGTCTGAAGCTGCCTCCAAATTTAACATTGTAGGAGTTTTCAAGGAAATCATCTACCATGTGTCTGTTGTCTGTGACTATGCTTTTAAGATGTGTTTAACTGTCACATTAAAAAATAATGTCCAATATACAATACAAAAATACAAAACAAACACCCTACGATACACAAATCTAACGGTATATGTTTGGGAGATTTCATAAAATGTGTCTGAAGATGCATTTTCTTTCCTTCTATTTTTAGTACCTAAAATGTGCTTTTGAGAAGACACTGGTCAGTATGTACATACTTCAAATAAACCATAGAATTATACTAATAAGAAATCCTGCAGTGAGTTCAATTTAAATTGGATTTAACAAGTTAGAAACAAATGCTTAGACAAAGTCATGGAAAGTGCATCTTCTCATATTGTCTTCATACAATGTTAAATTTCTCTCTTTTTTTTGGTGTTTATACATTTTAAAAAATAAAACCCAGCCAAATGCTTAAGTAGTATGTACATTTAAATTTTTGGTGGTGGTTTGTATTTTAAAAGAAACAGCTTCCTTATGATTTGCCTCAAGTTCTGGAACTAGCTATAAACAAAAACCAAGAGAAGCACATTCAGCATACTGATTTACTTTGAAGACTAATGAAGGTAGACAAGACCCATTAAGGTGAGAGGGCTATTTCAAATACTCAATACTTCACATAAAAATTTAAAAAAAAAATTTTTAAGAGCTAAGTGTCTGTATCCACTGATAGCAATGCCAATACCTAGTATATGATGACTTGAAAACAAAACAAATGCCCATAAGGAAAAAAGCTGTATTTTAATTTTACCTAAATTTATTATCAGTCAATAGTCCAGTAACATTTTCCTCTCAGTACAATACTCCCTCTCTCTATAAGGCTGTTCCTGGGAGCCAGACAGTTAAGGTAATGAGGGAGTTAAGTTAGGAGAGTAACTGCTTGCAGTTTTAAAAAGATAGTAACTTTTTGTTTCCCTCTTAATGTGCTAATAGTTGTGCCTAAAAAAATATGCAATTCTTAAAAAGGTACCATTTCTGATTTATTATCTGTAACCTTTGGAAACTAATCACATGAAACTACAAAATTAGCAAATGTCTTGAAATCTGTATATAAAACATAAATTACCTCTAATTTCAAACTCTCATTTATAGTGTACCACTCAATCTTTAAAAAAAAAAAAAGAAAGAAAAAAGAAAAAGGGAAAAAAAAGCGGTTCCAAAGATAGTCTTATACCATTCTTTAAAAAAGGAAACTGTTCCTTTTAACTTTACACCCACCCCACACCCCAATTTCAAAACACATCATTTAATTGTCTTGGTCATGGACATTTCCAAGATGAGATTTTATATTTCTTTCCCATAGCTTCTGGTTATCAGAAAACCCATACTTTCCTTTATTGAAGGAGTTTGGTCCAGCTGATGTTGGTGTATCCCTCCCAATATTCTTCATCCTCATTTTTGCTTCTGGAGGCATCTCCTCTGGTTCACTATCTTCATCTTCATTAAAAGCTGCTGCTACTGAAAGGGTTTTTGGAGCAAGAGTTGGAACAGTTTCTTTAGGCTTACTTGATCCAAGTTTGATGGATATGGCTGATGCTTTCTTTGTTGTCTGACTACCTATGGCAAATCCAAACTTGGAGATCTTTGTAGGCTTTGTTGGGAGGTCTGCAGCTTCTTCTTCAGCTGATCGCTTCTCAGCGCTGCGACTGGAACTTTCCCCTCCATTACTGGAAGAAACAGTCTTAGTTTTCACAGGTTTTTCTGCTTCTTCTTCAGGTCCTCCGGCAGCTCCAGCTCGCTGCGGCTTTTCAGGCTTCTCCTCTCCCGCCTTCCCGTCCGCCATTTTCCCCGCCGCGGCCTCCCCTGCAGCTACGCCAAGGACGTCACAGCCCTGCCCAACAACCATTGAGCTTTAGAGCCATCTGGAGAGTTTGCTGACTAGAGCGGCCCTGATGAGTGAAAACAGGGACCACCCAAGACAGAAGCGGATGTGACGTCATCGAGCGGATGCCTCTGAAGAAAGGGCTAATTATGCTTTCTATTGAATTTTTTACTTGGTTTATTGTTTCCTTCATTTCCTTGTTTCCTTCAAGAATTTGTTTTTTTCTCAGAACTTCTATCTCTTTATTGAAGTGATTTTTTGCTTCCTGCAATTGCTCTATTAGCTGATTATTCATAGCCTGAATCTGCTCTCTCGTCACATCATTCTCTTCTTGGATCATTTTAATTATGAACATTCTGAACTCCCTTTCTGTCATTCCTTCTACCATGCTGTCTTTGGGTTCTCTTGATATATCATCTAGGTTTGTTTGGGACACTTTCTTCCCATGTTTTCTCATGTTGCTCGTGTATCTTCCCCTCTAGTAATGCGAATCCGAGGGATTGCAATTTCCCTATGAAGACTTAAAGTGCCCCTGCAGATTTCCAGTAACTAACCTGTTGTTTGAGAGGTGCTTGATCAAGCAGTGACCCAAGAAAAGTGCTGTCCCACTACCTCCAGGTTGGTAATGATCAATGCTTCTGGGCAGAGGCAGCCTAGTGTTGATAGACAATTAGATACAGCAAGGTGCTAGATTCTGGGCCAGGGTGTGGACCTGGCCACTAGCCCAAGTTGGGGTGGTGTCACAGAATTGTGCTCAGTGATGGAGACACTCGGCTTGAGAGCCCAGGCAGGCATGAACTTCTCGCTGGAGACTCAGGTGATGACAGGTGGGGACACTGTAAGATGACGCCTAAGGCCCTAAACTCCCTGCTGGAGTCAGTGACCCCAGTGGCTCTGGGCCAGACCTCTCCAGAAGCCTCAGCTCAGTGGCTCAGAAGACCAGACCTCAGCTCCGAAGATTCAGGCAGCCGGAGATGGTCACTCTCTGCCAGGGAAGCTCAGCTCTGAGGACCCAGGCAGCTGCAGATGGTCCCTCTCTGCCAGGGAAGCTCAGCTCTGAGGACCCAGGCAGGTGGAGATGGTCGCTCTCTGCCAGGGAAGCTGCAAAATGGCACCAAGGGGTCCAAACTCCCTTCCGGAGTCAGCGACCCCAGCGGCTCCCAGCCAGACCTCTCCAGAAGTGGCAGTGTAGTGGCTTGGAAGACCTGACCTCAGCTCCGAGGACCCAGGCAGCCGGAGATGGTAACTCTCTGCCAGGGAAGCTCAGCTCCGAGGACCCAGGCAGCTGGAGATGGTCACTCTCTGCCAGGAAAGCTGCAAAATGGCCCAAGCTCACAGAGTTTCATCGAACTGCACCAAACTTTCTTGGAAAATGCAGTTCATGCTGTGCTATTCGGTGTTAGTGAAGTAAGGCCTTTCAAGCAACAGAAACAATGTGTTCCACAAAGAGAATCCTTGGAAGTAGATGCACCGAACTTTGTGAATATATTGGGAATGAGGTTTAGAGCAAATATGCAGAGATTTATTGAAATCCCCCAGTGATTTTTTCTGGAGATACACAATTCAATTTCACCTATTCTGCCACCGTAAATTAATGCCTGTTCAAGGAGCAGGAACAAAGTGTGCTAGAAACAGCAGCCTTGGAGATAGAGTCACCAAACGTGGCGACAATGTTCACAGTGATGAGAAGACTGCACCAAACTTTCAGGAAATATGCAGTTCATGCTGAGCTATTCAGCCTTAATGAAGTAAGGCCTGTTCGAACAAGGGAAACAAAGTGTTCCAGAAAGAGGATCCTTGGAGTTAGATTCACCAAACTTTGTGAGTATATTGGGAATGAGGAATAGAGCAGAGTTTCATTTAAATCATCCAAGGGATTCTTTCTGGATATCCACAAATCAATTTCACTTATTCTGCCACAGTGAATTAAGACCTTTCCAAGAAGCTGAAAAAAAGGTGCTAGAAACAGCACACGTGAAGATAGATTAACCAATATTTGTGTCAATTTTGGCAGTAATAGAAGACTAAGCATACAGTTTTCAATGAACTGCACCAAAGTTTCAGGAAATATGCAGTTCGTGCTGGGCTATTTGGACTTAGTAAAGTAAGACCTTTCGAGGACCAAGAACAATGTGTTCCACAAAGAGGATCCTTGGAGGTAGATTCACCAAACTTTGTGAGTATAGTGGAAATGAGGAGTAGAGCTAATATGTAGAAGTTTATTGAAGTCCCCCCAGTTACTCTTTCTATAAATATGCAATTCAATTTCACCTATTCTGCCATAGTGAATTAATGCCTGTTCAAGCAGCAGAAAAAACGTGTGCTAAAAACAGCACCCTTTTAGATAGAGTCACCAAACTTTGTGACAATTTTGGCATAATGAGAAGATCAAACACACAAAATTTCATCGAACTGCACAAAATTTTATGGAAATGTGAAGTTCATACTGTGCTATTTGGCCTTCGTGAAGTAAGCCCTGTTCAAGGATCAGAAACAAAGTATTCCAGAAGGAGAATCCTTGGAGGTAAATTCAGCAAAGTTTGTGAAAATATTGGGAATGAAGAGTACTGCAAAGATGCAGAATTTCATTGAAATCCCCCCAGTGATTCTTACTGGAAATATGGAATTCACTTCCACCTGTTTTGCCAGCAGAAACAAAGTGGGCTAGAAACTGCAACCTTGAAGAAAGAGTCACCAGGCCATTTTGTGGCTTCCCTGGAAGAGAGCGACCATCGGGGGCTTCCTGAGCCCGCAGAGCCGAGCTCCGGTCTTCCCCACCACTGCGCAGAGTCTCCTGGGCAGTCTGGCCTGGACGGGCTGGAGTTGCTGGCTCCAGCAGAGAATTTGGTCCGTTTGGTGCCATTTTGCAGCTTTCCTGGCAGAGGGCAACCATCTGGGACTTCCTGAGCCCGCAGAGCCAAGCTCTGGTCTTCCCCGCCACTGCGCAGCGTCTCCTGGGCGGTCTGGCCTGGAGGGGCTAGAGTCTCTGGATCCGGTGCTTCCCTGGCAGAGAGCGACCATCTGGGACTTCCTGAGCCCGCAGAGCTGAGCTCCGGTCTTCCCGGCCACTGGGCGGCATCTCCTGGGTGGTCTGGTCTGGAGGAGCTGGAGTCTCTGGCTCCGGTGGCTGCCTTTGACAGAAACATTGATCATCCCCAAACTGGAGGAAGTGGAACAGCAGCTTTCTTGGGTCACCTCTTGATCAAGCACCTCTCAAACATCAGAGGGGAAGATGCATGAGCAACATGAGAAAACATGGGAGGAAAGTGTTCCAAACAAATCTAGGTGATATATCAAGAGAACCCAAAGATAGCATGGTAGAAGGAACGACAGAAAGGGAGTTCAGAATGTTCATAATTAAAATGATCTAAGAAGAGAATGATGTGATGAGAGAGCAGATTCAGGCTATGAATAATCAGCTAATAGAGCAATTGCAGGAAGCAAAAAAATCACTTCAATAAAGAGATAGAAGTTCTGAGAAAAAAACAAACAGAAATCCTTGAAGGAAACAAGGAAATGAAGGAAACAATAAACCAAGTTAAAAACTCAATAGAAAGCATAATTAACAGAATAGATCACTTGGAAGACAGAACCTCAGACAATGAAGACAAAATATTTAATCTTGAAAACAAAGTCGAACAAACAGAGAAGATGGTTAGGAATCATGAACGAAACCTCCAAGAAATATGGGACATCATGAAAAGACCAAATTTAAGAGTTATTGGGATTGAGGAAGGCACAAAGATACAAACCAAGGGTATGAATAATCTGATCAATGAAATAATATCAGAAAATTTCCCAAATATGACAAATGAGATGGAAAATCAATTACAATAGGATTACAGGACACCAAACACACAGAATTACAACAGATCCACACCAAGGAACATTATAATGAAAATACCTAACATACAAAAAAAAATAGAATTTTAAAGGCAGCAAGAGAAAATCATCAGATAACCTACAAGGGGAAAACTATATGGATATCAGCAGATTTCTCAGCCCAGACCCTAAAAGCAAGAAGGGCCTGGAAAAACATATTTCAAGCTCTGAAAGAAAACGGATGCCAACCAAGAATCTTATACCCAGCAAAACTTACCTTCAGATTTGATGACGAAATAAAATCCTTCCATGATAAACAAAAATTTAAAGAATTCACAGAGAGAAAGCCTGCCCTACAGAACATCCTCAACAAAATATTCGAAGGGGAAGAAATGAAAAACAACAATTGAAGCCAACATAGGGAGGAATTACCCTAAAGAAGAGTCAAACAAAGGAGAAATAAAGTTAAGCTAAACACCCCAAAAAAGCTAAAATGGCAGGAAATACAAGTCATATCTCAATAATAACCCTGAATGTAAATGGCTTAAACTCATCAATCAAAAGACATAGACTGGCAGATTGGATTAAAAAGAAAGATGCAACAATATGCTGCCTTCAAGAGACTCATCTCATAGAAAAACATGCCCACAGACTAAAGATGAAAGGTTGGGAAAAAGCATACCAGGCACATGGACTGAGTAAAAAACCAGGAGTTTCCATTCTCATTTCAGATAAAACAGACTTCAAGCCAAAGATAGTCAGAAGGGATAAAGAAGGACATTTCATACTGCTTTAAGGAAGCATAAACCAGCAAGACATAACAATCATAAATATTTATGCACCAAACCATGGTGCATCCATGTACGTCAATCAGACCCTTCGCAATTTCAGGAACCAAATAAACCAAAACACAATAATAGTGGGGGACTTTAACACTCCTCTCTCAATGTTGGACAGATCTTCCAAGCAAAAATTGAACACAGAAACCCTTGGACTCAATGCCACAATCGCTAATTTGGACTTAACAAACATATATAGAATATTCCATCCATAAAAAAGTGAATACACTTCTCAGCAGCTCATGGTTCCTTCTCTAAAATAGACCATATGTTATGCCACAAAGCTACTAGGCAAATATAAAAACATAGAGATACTACCTTGTATACTATCAGATCATAATGGAATGAAATTGGATATCAATGAAAAAGTTAAAAACAGAAACTACTCCAAGACCTGGAGATTAAATAATATGCTATTGAATGATGCATGGATAACAGAAGACATTAAGGGGGAAATTAAAAGATTCTTAGAGGTCAACGAGAACAAAGATACAACATATCAAAATCTCTGGGACACTATGAAAACAGTGCTAAGAGGCAAATTCATTGCATGGAGTGCTTTTAATAAAAGAATGAAAAAGCAACAAATCAATGATCTCACACTACAGCTCAAAGCCCTAGAAAAAGAGGAACAGATCATCACCAAAAGTAGCAGAAGACAGGAAATAATCAAAATCAGAGCTGAAATCAACGAAATTGAAACAAAAGAAACAATTCAAGAAATTGACAAAACAAAAAGTTGGTTCTTTGAAAAAATAAACAAAATTGATAAACCCTTAGCCACGCTAATGAAGAGAAGGAGAGAAACTCCAAATTACTAAAATTCGTGATGGAAATGGAAATATTACAACAGACACAATTGAAATACAAAACATAATAAGAAGTTACTTTGAAAATTTATACTCCAACAAAATAGAAAACATGGAAGACATCAACAGGTTCCTAGAGGCATATGAGCCACCCAAACTGAATCTGGAGGACATACACAATTTAAATAGATCAATTTCAAGCAATGAAATAGAAGAAGTCATCAAAAGCCTAACAACAAAGAAAAGTCCAGGACCAGATGGATTCACAGCCGAGTTCTACAAGACCTTCAAGAAGAGCTCATTCCATTACTCCTCAAAGTTTTTCACGAAATAGAGGAGGAGGGAACCCTTCCAAACTCATTCTATGAAGCTAATATCACCCTGATACCAAAACCAGAGAAGGAGACCTCGAGGAAAGAAAATTTCAGACCCATATCTCCAATGAATATAGATGCAAAAATTCTTACCAAATTTTAGTGAATCGCATACAAAAGCATATTAAAAAGATAGTTTGACTCTATCCCAATCATTGATTCGTGCTTTTATTTCTTGCGCTTTGGGAGTCATGTTAAGGAAATCTGGTCCTAGGCCAACATGATGAAGATTTGGACCTATTTTCTCTTCTATTAGGTGCAGAGTCTCTGGTCTAATTTCTAGGTCCTTGATCCACTTTGAGTTGAGTTTTGTACAGGGTGAGAGATATGGGTTTAGTTTCATTTTGCTGCATATGGATTTCCAGTTTTCCCAGCACCATTTGTTGAAGAGGCTGTCTTTTCTCCATTGCATGTTTTTGCCTCCTTTGTCAAGTATGAGATACCTGTACTTATTTGGGTTTGTCTCTGTGTCCTCTATTCTGTACCATTGATCTACCTGTCTATTTTGGTACCAATACCATGCTGTTTTTGTTACTATTGCTCTGTAGTATAGTTGGAGGTCTGGTATTGTGAAACCCCCTGCTTCGCTCTTCTTGCTAAGGATTGCTTTAGCAATTCTGGGTCTCTTATTCCTCCAAATGAATTTCATGATTGCTTGCTCTATTTCTATGAGGTCCGTCATTGGGATTTTAATTGGAATTGCATTGAATTTGTATAGCATTT
>JAJEJO010013780.1:0-15711 GCA_020662805.1 Glaucomys volans | reverse complement strand
TTTTGAATATCATTCCATGCTGTGGATCCTTAGCCACAGGTATTTAGACTTTCTTTGGTTGAACTTTTAGATTATCACATTTCCAAATTTACTTTCTCATTGCAGTCTTTAAAGTCTGTCCTGGTTTGAGGGTGAAAAATATGTTTAATACCTTAATCTAAGTGCTGCGGTCATGGTAAGAACACTAGGATAAAACGGATTCTGGAGACAAATTCAGCCTTTGCTGATGAGAGTGCTGTGACTGACGAGCACTGTCTACCTTGGGTGCAGGAGTGGGAAGACAGCAGGTGTGTGGAGGACCTCCTCCCTTGGATCTGGGTGGCAGGAAGGGAATAGCAAATGTCCTGCACCTTCCAAGTTCCCAGTGAGCCCCGAAATGACTCCCAGTGGTTAATGTACTTTCCTAATGATCAGTGAGAGCAGTCCCATTGTCATGTTGGGCAAGGGCATTACTTCCTGCTTATCAGAATGAGAAGCAGCTTCCTATGTCTCTAAAAGTTACTGTTGATTAAACTCCTGTCAGGATTTTGCAGATCTGTCTCCCAAAGCCAGTTTGTCAGCATGTGCTTGAGGCTGTGTCCCAGTTTGCTGTGTGGCTGTTCATTTCCAAAATAAACTTGAGGCAAGTGGACCTGTCATGCTTCTGTGTAAAGCAGACTAAGAAAGATATTTTGCAAACTCCTGTCTGCTTAGTTACGAACAAATGGTTTTAACTAGTGGATCCATCCTGCCCTGAGCTGCAAGAAGCAACTGCACATCCCGAGGAGAATGCACATCCAGGGAATAAACCCTTCAGTTCCAGAAATAGCACTCCTCGTTGGCTAGGACTAAAGCCAGGCATTTGGCAAATGTCACTGTATGCACTTGCTCTAGGGAGAGTGGTCTGGGCCTATTACCTCCCACAGTGACCGTTATCACAGCGCACAATACCAACAAGCATCTTTAGGAACTTATTACAGCAGCACTTAGAGGTTAAGCCATTTCCTAGTGCACATTTGGAAACCCAGAAATACAGAAGGATCGATCCAGAGAGCAGACTAGAGCCAGCAAAATATAAACGAAGGGGAGAAATGAACTCTGAAGGCATTTGCTTCAACTGACCCGCGTCTCTCCAGGAAGACCCTTGCTGATGTGCAGTTTCTTAAGACGGATTGGAAAAATTGACCCAGCTAAACAAGTTCAGGGGAGAAATTGGTGTTCATCAGTCACCACTAGAAGTCTGGTGTTTCTGCGGCAAGAATGGGACTTATTGAATGTTTAAAGCTCTGCCAATGCCATTCATGTTCATGGTATACTTTGGTAGCAACTTGGTGGCCATATGCACAGCGCCTCCTGGACTGGAATTGTTCTGCTTGGTTGAGTGACAAATGCTGATTGCTCAGGGGAGGAGGAATGGGGAGGGGGCTCCTTCTCTGCTGGGCTCTCACCCCTAGCTCAGGGCGTCCTTTGAGCAGGCTACATAGCTCACACACAGTAAAGCTCCCATTGACAAAATAAGCACCACCCCTGCCTCTGGGCGAGCTGGTGAGAGACTGACCACGGCATCTTGGAGTCAGAGCACCACGCTGGCTCTGGAGACCTCCCTCCTCCAAATCTGGCCTGCCTGCCACCGGCTCTGGGTCCTCTGGATGCAGATGATGGATGTCGCTGCAAGTCCATTCTGCTCTTCAATTTCCCTGGAGACATTAAAATGCAATATATTCAGACTGTGTCAGTTCACCTCCCAGGACTTCATCACCAGCAGTGTACCTAGAACATGATCCAGGACCACACAGCCTCAGACTCTTCATCTGCAAAAAGTAAGAAGTCCTACCAGAAATTCCACATGTGGGTATTTTGAAGACTTACAGAAAGAATTAAGAAAATGTTTAGTGTGTGGTAAGCCTGGTGTGTGGTAAGTAAAAACTACCACTTTTCTTTGTCTCAGGCTCTGGGCTCGAAAAAAGGTGGAGGAAGAATTTAAGAAAAGAAATGCTATTCAAAACCCGTGACAGGAGAATGTCATGCCCCTGAGCACCAGTTGGCAGATGCGCCCCGCTGTGACTGTGCATGCCAGCCCTGGGCACCAGGCTGCGACACACACTTTGCACACTGTACTCCTGACTTTAGCCAGGAGTACATTTACATCTCCTTTAAGCTCTTTTTTCCTCCTGCACATCTCTGACAGATGGAAGGTCGTATTTGTCTCACACACGGATTCACTGTGTACAACATGTGTACATCATATATCATAAAATCCCCCCACTTCACGTGTGCAATCCTAAGGATTTTAGCATGTTCAGAATTGTACAGCCATTACTGCCATCGACTTGACATCTTAATCATCCCAGAAGAAACTCACTCCTACTTCCTCTCCCTCCTCCTGTCACCAACCCTGGCCCCGGCAGCCCCTAATGTCTCCATGTCTGTGGATTTTCCAGTCCTGGACATTTCACGAAAGTGGAATCACACAGCACATGGCGTCTCATGCCTGGCTTCCTGCTCATGGCCTCCTGTCACCAGGGTTTGTAGTGTGGAGTATACACAGGGGCCTCCTTCCTTCCTGAGGCTGGCTCATGGCCCAGTGCACGGAGCGACCCCAGGGCCTGGCCCTCACTGCTGTCCACCCTGGTGTGGGCTCTGCTCCTGGTGAGCTCACTGCTCCATCGAGCCCTCCTGCCAAGCCTCTGGCTGGATCTCACTCTACTCTCTCTCCCGGGCCCTTCCCACCAACCCTGGCCTCCCCAGTGGACGTGAGTGCAGCCCGGCTCCTGGCTGGAGCTACCCAGATGCCAGCACATTGGGGGACACATGGCAGCTCACGACCTCCAAGGCACGTTAGCTCTGTGGACTTTGTGATAAAAATGTGCTGAATTTATTTTCTTTTACATTTAAGAGGAGAGTGAGGGTCCAAACTGACATTGTTGGCCTTCAGATGAAATTTAGTCAACTGCAACAGATACTGCTTTTTGAAATATCTTGGGCAGGTTAAGAAATGTGTTCATGCCAAAAGCAATTCATTGTAGAGCCATTGGCATAATTGTTGCTGTTGCTGTTCTTGTTTTAAATTCCTTGATTTGATTTAGTCAGCACCAATTGGTCCCCACCTCTGAAGGGTGCAGGAGTTAGCTGTCTTTCTGTCCTTTACCCTGTGCTCCATTGCTGTATTAATTCCTTAACATTCATCATATTTGCATTGGCAGAGGAGTCCTGATTGTGCAATTGCTCCATCTGACATCTCTATCAGCGTCCTCTGTCTTGCTCCTCTGGCCACTGACCCTCCCAAGGGTCTTGGTGTTGTCATCTGCTGTGGCTGATCTGCACCTTCCCTGCTCTTTCCTATCCCCTCTTGGTAAGGGGAATAAGGAGGATGACCTGCAATGGGACCACTGTGCAGGATTTGAAGTTCTCTGCTGCCTTTAAACCACTTGCCGCTCTGTCATTTTTGGGAACAGCCATGCAGTCATTGGCTCAACAGTCTTTGGCTGAGGCCTGGGCACCAAGTGCCAGGACACTGACTGGGCCCTGAGAATGAGCCAGTGAGCTCAGCGCAGGCCTGGTGTGTGTTCTGCCCACTCACACCCTTCCCTGTCTCCCTAAGGATGCTGCTCACATGAGGGGTGCAGACTCTCCTGGATGTCCACTGCTGCTCTACAAGCCACCCAGTGGCCACCTTGTACTCAGCTCCTGATTCTTCCATTTGGAAAGTGAGCCATGGGCTGAGTGTTTCTGCTTTACGAGATATGGGGCCTTGGCTAGGGGGACTCAAAATTTCCAGGAGGCCAGAAAAATGGTGATGGTTAACTTGAGGTGTCAGCTGGAGTAGCGGAGGCCGGCCTAGAGAACTGGTGGATCTTCTGGGTGTGCCTTGGTGGGCACCTCTGGAGAGCCTGGCCTCGGTGTGTGGGGATATCTCCCCACAGGGTGCTGCCCAGGGTGCAGTGGAAGGTGGAAGCCAGCTCTCGCTTGTGCTCAACCCTCCTTGGCCTTGGGCAGGTGCTGGATTCTCTAGCCATTGCCCTTGAGCATCAGGCTCCAGGTCCCTTGGCTTTTGACAGCACACTTGCACCAGGAGCTCTGTGGGGCCTTTTAGGGCTTCCACCGCAGACTAGGGCTCCACGGCTGCTGAGGCTTCCAGCATTCCTGGCTCTCCAGCCTGCAGAGAGCCATTGGGGACTTTTCAGCATCTGTGACTGTATGAACCCATCCAAGGACTCCTTATCATTGCATGTCCTACTGGATCTGTCTCTCTGGACAGCCCTGACCATGCAGCACCTGCAGCAGAGCAGAGTCATCAGGGGGCTCGTGAGCACCAGATCTGGCAGTGGACACTGCTGGGCGGGGGCGCCATGGGCAGCACACCTCACATGGCGTCTTCATGTGAGTGGAAGGTAGATTCCCACGGGGGGCTCTGTAGGCGCTGGATGGCTGGGGACATCTCACCTCAGAGCTTACAGAGAGGGGCTGACACTGTGGTCACAGGCCAGCTGAGTTCAAGGGGAGGAAGCAGACCATGCCTTGGGAAGACGTGAGTGTCAATGTCACATCAAGGTGACACAGGATGGGAGAGCTTGTTATCAGCTCCCCTCTCACCTTGCAGGGTCCTGTCTTTATTCTTGTCACTTAGATCAACTTTATTCCATTCAGAAAATAGAGAAAGGTAGCATAGGATAATCACCGAAGCAATCTACTACAGGTTTCACCCTTCAAGTAAGCAGCACGCTTCAAACACTGATACCTTTGAGGAAAGTCACTTATTCAAGATGATATGAAGGAAGCTGTAGAGTTTGTAACTGTAGAAAAAAGAAGAAAAAAGTGGGGGGGAAGCACCAAGGGAAAGAGGCAGCGTGGACCGCAGCCACCTTGTCTCCTCTGCTGATCTCCCCAGATCACCTACCTCTGGAAAATGTTTACCCATGGCTGATGAGGCAGCTCATTCATGGTGACAGTGCTGAGGCCCCATCTCTCTCTGGGGGATGGGAGCCTGCAGATGGTGGCAATCACTCAGCACAGTGGCTGCCCGGGCAGAAGGACACCTAATGGGACAGAAGGCCATCTCGTTCTCTGCGAGGCAGCCACCCTGTGATTTTATGTCCAATCAGAGCTCCCGCTGGGTCTCCCGTGGGCTGTTCAGAGCTCCCACCTCAGTGGCCGCTGTGTGAGCCAGGCTGGCTTCTGCAGGGAGGTGGCCAAGTCGGGGCGTGCGGGCCACCTGGTCATGTGCTGCTAGTACCTGGCTGGGCATGACGTGTCCCCCCTCCGACCCACCAAGGAACGAAGGTGCAGGTGCCCTTCATACAGCCCCACAGACCTCTTCTCAGAATGGCCACTCCAAACTGCTGCCTAGGAAGCCAGATGTCAGAGGTCCTGACACTGCGGTTATGCAGAGGAGGTTCACCAGGAAGGAGGGCGGAGAGGAAAGAAATGCAGTCTGCTATCAGACCCTCCGTCCCCTGTGCTGTCCTTGGCCTCCTGAAGCCACATGAGGTTCTGTGGTCCACTGAAAGAGATCAGGAGACTGTGAGAATCCAGTGGAGATGCTCATGTCAACCCTACCGAACAAAAGTCATCAGATCCAGGAGGTCACGGGGAACTGTTCTTATGCACAGTAGCCTTACGGTGATGTGAGCAGATGGCCTGGACATGGGCAGGGCCTGCAGAGGCCACCACACCTGACACAAAGGTACTGCTGCAAGGACATCTGCCCATCTACTGTCTGTGCCACCTGAGGTGGACACACTCTTGATATTAATCACTGTGATGAGGACCTTGTTTCAATGCATCTGATGTCACCCCCCATTTGTGACTTTAAGTGTCCCCCTGCCACACCCCGGAGATGCACCCCTATAGTACATGTATCCCTGGGCCATGCTCTGCTCTCCCCAGTGCCACACCCAGGTACATGTCACTATTCAGTGGAAAACCTCTCTCATTATTTATTACCATCATTATTGTTTAGATAGGGACTCACAAACTTCCCATGATGCCTAACAGTGCTGGCCGCACAGGCCAGGAGGCCTCCATCAGGTTCCTGCAGGGAACTAGGTTCATAATGTGGACCAGTAAAGACCCTGGGGGTCAGGGAAGAGAGGCGTGGAGCCGGCAGGCTGGGCTCCTTCCCTCCAGGGGCTCCACTCCTCGAACCAGCCGGTCATTTCCATCAGGGTCTCTGAGGACAGTGAGACAGATTTCCAGCATTTTCACAGCAGTCAGAAAGTTCAAAATTCATTGCAAAAATTTCCAAAAACATCCATGAATAATAAAGAGCTTGAAAAAACCAGTGCTGTCCAGGTCTGGGACTGCTGGTGATTTTTGGATCCCAGCTGTGTCTGGACCCAGGCTGTGAGGGGAGAGGCCCCTGTCTCTCCCTCCTCTGTGTTCTCCACTTGGCAAGGCAGTGGGCCTCAGTAACCTGTCCACCTGGTACACTTGCCACCCACAGTTTCACGTTAGAGTAATAAAACCTCCACGTACACACTTGCAATTATCCCTGGCTTCCTTTCCCGCCCTTGTCAACCACTAACCTGTTGTCTGCACCCAGAATTCCCTTTTATAAGCATTTCATATGAATGGAACCATACAGTATCCACTCTCTGGCATCTGGCTTGTGTTTGCACAATTAAATATTTTCACACTTCACCATGTTGCAGAATGCATCAGGACTTTATTCCTTTGCATGGCTGAAAGCATTTCATCATGTGAATAACTCCCATTTAAAAAAATATTGATTGATCTGTATAATCGTGGGCTTTAGTGACATCACAGTGTTTGATTCATTCATTAGTTGGTGAAAGTTTAAGCACGTCCACTCTGGGTTTTGATGAATCATGAGGCCACATACACTCACACACCTGTGTCCATGTGCGTGTAGTTTCCATGCATCTTGGACAGAGTCCGAGGCATGGAGCTGCTGGATGGTTTGGTAAATCTCTGCAGCGTTTGCAGAGACAGCCACACACGTTGGTCAAAGTGGCTGCTCCATTTGAAGTTCCCACAAGGCACAGGGTTCCTTCTGCACCCTTCCTACGGCCTGTCTTTCCACTTGGACAAATTCGAGTGTGTCTGTGGTTTTCCTGGGGGTGGAAAAGTGAATAAGGAGAGTTCTTGCTGAGCGAGGTGACACGGCAGGACTAAACAACTCCAGATCCTTTCTGGAGTCTGGTGACAGTGACCATGGGCAAAGCAGTTCCCCGGGACATGCAGTGTGACAGCGGGACTAGCCTGTTGGTGACAGGCGCTGTTCCACAGACCTGCATTTCCCCTCCAGGTCTTCATCCCTCAGACGTAGTAACAGACGGGGATGCAGACCGCAGAGCCCCCGGGGCACACCGCAGCGCTCACCCTCAGGGCAAAGTTGGACAATAAGGACCTTTCTGTTGTTTTTAGGCACCTCAAGTGCGGGATGGACTAGACAGTTGCTGGACAACACAGTGGTCATCAGCAGGGGTTCTTCAGTTGACCTGGGACATCTGCCAACAGAGGAAAGCAAAGGGCGGATCTCCTTGTGTCTTATGCTGCTGTCGTGGGAACAGCAGACCACGCTCAGCCTGATGTCCTGCACACCTGTGTGCATGTGTGA
This sequence comes from Glaucomys volans, assembly GCA_020662805.1. Taxonomy (NCBI): domain Eukaryota; kingdom Metazoa; phylum Chordata; class Mammalia; order Rodentia; family Sciuridae; genus Glaucomys; species Glaucomys volans. The sequence goes on along the minus strand of JAJEJO010013780.1, from coordinate 8,153 downwards.
GTGTGTGTGCACAGGTGAGCAGGATGGGCCTGAGAGGATGAGCGAGACAGCAAAGGGGGACACCAGAACACTGGGGTTCAAGGAAGGCAGGGAGAATTTGCAGACGGTGTTGAATCTGTGCACACAGGGCACGTGCACTCAAGCAAAGCTGCACAGGCTGTGAGACTGACCGTGCTGAGCTCCGAGCCGTGGACCCACGGCCTAGGAAGAGGAAGTCGCCAGCCTGAGATGCAGTCACCCCCAGAGGTTCTCCTCTATTATCTACAGGCAAGGGCTATTCCATGCTTGTTTTGACATGAAAAAGAAATTCTCAAGAATGGGCAACTTTACAAGATTTATCCCTCCAAGTCAAAGCAATCAGCAAAACTTCCCCCAAATTACTTTCTGGAGATGACACCAAGGCTAAAACAACCTGAGCCTGTGTCTCTGTGACGAGGTCAGCTTCGTCGGCACTGGTTCATGCTCTCCTTTGCCCAGTGGCATTCCGACATCCTGGGGTGGACACCCAGATGGCCTCAGGAGTGGGCGTCAACAGTGACAGAGACTCGGCTCTGTGGCTGCTCCAGTCACACATGAAGTCTCCCCTATTGTCACCTTATCTGGCTCAGCCTGTCACTCTGCATCTAGTCACAAGACAGAGAAAGAGAACTCTGGAAAAGTCCTGGGTTCCTCCGAAGACTGAGCCCCCCCTGGTAGGATGAATGGACTCTGCCGTGGTCAGTGGCTGCCTGGGAACTGGCAGCAGGAATAGTGGAGGAGATGGAAGATCCCATCCTTCCAGCCTTGGCAGCGTCTGGAGCCACCTGCAGGTTGAGCTGATGGGATTTCTGAGTGGAGAGGAGCGCAGGCCAGAGCAGCTGCATTTGCAGGACAAACGGTGGCTTGCCCTTCATGCTGGTGCATCGGGAGCACTGCCAGAGCGGCCGCCTGTGCTCAGACCCCCATCATGGGTGGTCCCCACACTCAGGCAGAGTGAAGGGGGAACCAGAAGACAGCAATCCCTCCTGAGGGGATGTCCTGAATGGATACCTCTGGTCCAGCTTTAGTTTGCCCACTTCTGTCCCCAGGACAGGAGGGGAAGCGGTACCAGGTAAGAGACAGTGGGAGGAGAGACTTAGGAGCTGGGTTCCTGTGGACCCTGCCTCTGGAACAGGCAGGCCTGCTGCGTATTTACCCACACGATGTCTTCATGTTTTTCACTTGACCTTCAAAATGTCAATTCTTTAAGGAATTTATTTGAGGTTAATATTTCTGGAATATCATTAAAACAAGAAGGAGGAGACAAAGAAGGAGAGGAGGAGAAAGAGCTCTGAGTTGCTGAGCCTTGAGGATAGGGAAAGAATGTCAGAAGTGAAGATTGATGGCTTCTAGGAGCAGGAGAGGACTCTGTTCTCAGCACCTACAGCTTGTTCATGAGGAAACTCAGAGGCCAAAGCGACTTCCCTAGATTAAGCAGCTGGTAAGCGCAGAGGCGGAATAAAGCCAGTCCTTCTGGTCCAGGAAACAGAGCCCTGTCCCAAGATGCTGCCCAGTGGGCTGCTGGCCACTGCTAGCCTGGTCAGAGAAGAAAACAGAATGTGCCTCCCTAGGGACAGAATCCACAGTGAGTCCCCAACTCTGAAGATGGGTGGCAGACTACAGGTGCCTGGAAGCAGGGTCACCTTCCTCCAGCTTCTTAGGTTTCCTCCATATTTGATCCATGTGATTACCGAGGAGATTGAGGAGTCCCCAGGTCTGTGACGTAGCACAGCCAGGAGCTCACAGGAGGGGAGGCCAGGTCTCCTATCCAGCTGATGGCAGACGTGTGCATGGAGGGGCCTCCAGGGCAGGGAGGACTTGGGGACCAGGAAGACTGCCTGGCAGAGGGGAGAGCTGCAGGTATATGGCCAGGAGGATAATTCCAATGCCCCAGGGCTCTATTCTGTCATCGAATCCTGCCACTGGCTAAGGTGGCATTGTGCTCAGTAAGGAAACAATCTGTAGTTTGAAAAAGAATCTTCATGATGCGAATGTGGCTTTTAAGTGAAATCCTGCCGCGTGAAGAACATGGAGACTACAGAACGAAGGGCCCTCCTGGCCGCATGACCTGGGCCAGTGTGAGCCCAGAGACAGGAGCAAGCTCACTGCATTTCAGAAACTGGGGAACAAGACCAGTGAGTCTGTGCAGTGCCCCTGGGAAATTCTGTACAGAATGAAATTGGAGACGTGTGCAGACACCCCAGGACCTCCCAGGAGCACGGAGAGAGCGTGGGCTTTCTTCTAACAGTGGGAAGTGTCGGCCAGGGAAGTGACATTGTCTTACTTGTGTACTTTCAAAGCACCAAGCGGGAGTCTGGCTGCTGTGGGGAGCAGAATGAAGGGTGGCAGGAGAGCATGGCCGAGGTGGGAATGGAGGAGCTTTGGGGGGGTTAGTGTGGGGCCAGCGCTGAGGCCCATTCTGATGGGTAGCCCCTGTGCCAGCTCCTGGGAACTGTGAGGAGAGGCATTTCTGGCTGCTGGGCTGTGTCAAAGGTCAGATGACCAGTTCTATTTATTGTTCCTGGTACTGTGGTATAGATATGAGATGTTCCCCAAAGTCCCTGTGTGACACAGTGCCAAGGACCTTCAGAGGTGGCATGGTCAGATTATCAGAGGTGTAACCTAGTCAATGGATGAACCCACTGATGGGGATTAACTGGAGTAACTGCAGGCCTGTGGGGTGTGGTGGAGGAGTGGGTCACTGCGGGTGTCCCTTTGGGGTTTCTGTTTTGTTCCTGGTGAGCAGAGCTGTCTCTCTGCTTCCTGGCCATCCTGTTCAGAGCTGCTTTCCTCCACCACACCCTTCTGCCATGATGTTCTGCCTCAGCTGGGTCCAGAGCCATGGATGTGGCTGACCATGACCTGAACCTCTGAAACCGTGAGCAGAACAAACTTCCCTCCTCTAAATTGTTCTTGTGTGCCTTTTGGTCAGAGCAACACAAAAGCTTGCTAAAACACTGGGGTCCCATTTGAAGGTGCTTCTAGCCAATAGGAAATTAGCCCTTAAGTATTTCCAGGAATAAATCATTTTCAATAACCTATAAATAGGAAGGCAGGGAAAGGCAGGCCTAGTGGCCTAGTGGGAGCTCAGTGGGTGATAACCTGCACTCTGGGCAGGAACAGCCTCTGGAGGCTGCCAGGGAGGCTGGGCTCCCTCACCGGGGGAGATGGACACCCCTCCAGCCCCTGCCCCACTGCCCCTTGGCCTGCAGCTGGGTACTGGGTGTTGCACACACACGCTCTGTGGCCCCACAAGTCCTTCAACACAAGGGCTTCACCCCAGCCATTGGCTCTCGTCCTCAACAGCAGGAGGACCTTGGGCTCTGGGTGTTCCCGCTCTTGGTGGGAAGATGGACTCGCACAGTAGCTGTCCAGGGGACATGGATTTCAGCTGTGTGCCTCATGGGGCTCCGCACAGAGACCTTGAGAACCTTTCAGATGTGAGTCCCTCTGCTACGTCCACCTAGGGACCCGAGGTGTGAGGGCTGAGCTGGAGACACTCGAGTCCTTCCATTGCTGAATGTTGGACCCCATTAAACCCCTCCATTCTTGTTATGCCATTGAAATTCCAGATCCAACTCTATCTGGCCTTGGCAGTGGTCACTATGGCTTTAGAACATCCAGTATACAAGGAAAGGACAAGAATCCTTATGCCACAGGGTCTTACTGCACAGAGTCAATGACTGAAGTGCAGTTCATTTAGCCAATCCTCTTCTTACTGAATATAGAATTGTTTCAAGGTTGTTTATGATTAGCATCACTTTAGCAAATATTCTCCTATGTGTCTTTGTTCAGTTCTTATTTTGTTAGATTATTTCTGCAAATGGAAAAATTTGTTTCACATACATAAATAATTTTAAAGCTTTTGAAAGTAAATTGCCAGTTTTGCAGGCAAGTTGTATCAATTTCATTTTATAGATAATGTGGGTCATGTGCACACACCCTGGTGCTAGGCAGCTTCAATTTATCTTTTAAAATACTGGCTAATCCATCAGGTGAAGCATCATATTGCTCTTATTTGTATTTATTTGTTCACTTGTAAGGGAAAGATTTTTGGTTGATTGATTTCTGATATTCTTAGGAAGGGTGACCTGTATTACAACCCCCTTGAGCTTTTTAGCAATAGCAGGTGCACGAAGTCACATAGTCAATACCTCTGGTCTGTTTTTCAATAGTTATTCCATCTTTTCATTGGGAGCATCCAGCACCTGGCAGGCATGATTCCAGACTCTGGAAGTTTAACATTGGCCAGACCCACAATATCAGCAAAATCTCTGTTGTTTGTTTGTTTTGGTACCAGGGATTGAACCCAGGGTGCTTAACCACTGAGCCACATCCCCAGCACTTTTTATGTTTTATTTAGAGATAGGGTCTCACTGAGTTGCTTAGGGCCTTGCTAAGTTGCTGAGGTTGACCTGGAACTCAAGATCCTCCTGCCTTATCCTCCTGATTTCAGGCAGGTACAGGTGGGTGTCACCGTGTCTGGCAAAATCTCTGTTTTCTTGGCAAACAGAAAATAAAAGAGCCAAGCAATATAGGTAGGATGGATTGGATCTGATGGATCTAGTCTTAAGCAAAAAGTGAGGTTCCCTGAGCTTTATTTAAAGGGGAGCACATAATTGATTTACTGTGAGGAGGGGTTCTTCAAGGTAGACAAGACTGAGAGGCCATGGGAAGCTGGCCTGACTGGACCTTACTGCTTGCAGAGCAATGGTTCCTCCTCCAGACAGCTGGTGCCTCGAGGCCACTTGGGTGCATTGGTATCTCTTTCCAACTCTGGGGAGTTGGGTTTGAACCCAGGGCTGTCTGAAGCAATAAATTCCATGGTATCACAGAATTCCCTTTGAGCAGGATGTAGCCAAGGTAATTGAGTGGTCTCAGATTGGTGAGGTGGCCAGAGAGGTTTTTGAGGGGCACCCCTCTGCTTAGAGTTGGCTCAGACAAGCTGGCAATTCATTCGTGTCTCCAATGAAAGACTCTACAAGAGTATAGAAAAGAGGGGGCTGCTGGCCAGGGCCCTGGGACTCAGCAGTGATGCCCAGGATGGATGTGAGTTGTGTGTGGGCTACATGGAGGAAGCCAGCGATTTAGACTAGGAGTGTGGAGTGCTCCCTTATGATCTATAGTGTCCAAAGTGAAGGGCCATGTCCCTGGTGGGCAGGGATGTCAGGTCATGCAGTCACATGGAAAAGGGCACAAAAACAGATGGGAGGAAAAGGTCTGTTCTCAGTGATCTTCAGATCTTTCTGAGTAGTCAAGAAGAATTGGAAAAAAGAGAGATTACATTCCATTTATGTATGCTCTATCAAAGTGTAAAAATACATTCTACTGTCATGTAAAAAAATTAGAACAAATAAAAAATATTTAGAAAATAATACAAAAAAGAAGAAAGTCTCCACCACATCTTCTATCTTTCATATTTAGATTCTACTTGTGCTAATTTCACCCCATTTCACTTCATCCCCACCTTTTTTTGCCAAGTGTAAGTGTTCATTAAATTCATTTAATTTTTAAAAATAATTATAGATACACAGAAAACATGCACAAAATGCCCAGGGAGCTACCATATAACCTTCACCCTCCTCCCCATCTTGCCTTATGATAGAACAATATCAGCAAAAGCAAATTGACCTGGTACAATCATATTTCACCAGATTTACTCATACTCGTGTGTGACTCTTGTACCCATGTGTGCCCTTCTGTTTAGTTCCAGTGTTACCACATGTGAACTGCATTTAACCACCACTGCAACTATGATACCCAGCTCTTCTATCACACAAGTTCACCCTTAATGTTGTAATAGTATCCTGACTCTGACATCCACTCCTCTGCCCCATCTCTATATTTGTGCTGTCTCAAACTTGTTCTATAAATGGAATAATACAGTATATAACCTTTGGAGATTGGATTTTTTTATTTGCCTCATTCCCTTGAGATCCATCCACATTGTTGTATTATCAATAGCTTGTTACTTTTGATCCCTAAGTGGTATACAAGGTATCCATGTGCCACAGTTTGTGGTGTACTCATTCAGTGGTTGATGGACAATTGGGTTATTTCTGGTTTAAGTCTATTAAAAATAAAGTATGCAGGTTTCTGGGTGAATATGAGTTTTCATTTCCTGTGAACTGCCCAGGAGCACAGTTGCTGGGTTGGATGATAATTACATGTTTTATAAAACAACTGCCATATCCTTTTGGGAGTGGTAGTCCCACTTTGGATTCCAAAATCAATGGATGTGCAATCCTGGTACCCTGCATCTTTTGCCAGTATTGGATGTTATAAAATTTTTAAATCTTTAATCATTCTAAGAGATGTGAAGTGGTGTCTCACAGTGCATTTCATTTCCATTTCTATAATGGAAAATGATGCTGAGCATCTTTTCATGTGCATATGTGCCATCTGTAGGCCCTTTCAGTGAAAATACCCTCACTTTTTAAAACAGAACCAGTAAGTCTCAGGTTCAGAGCTGCAGCTAGATTTGATAGCACTGTTTTATGAAAGGCCCTTCTCAAAAGCTTATTAACCCTTAGAAATGCTGACCTGGAAGGATCTGTTTCGGGGCTTGGACAGATTCCCTTTCCTAAAGACACAATATGAACAATGCCATCTGTGACCTTGCAGGCAGGCTCCGCCTGGACAGATCTGCGGCTCTGAAACATTCAAGGCTTAGGAAGGCCAGGTCCAAATCCCATCAGCTCATCTGCTGGGGATTCCTGTGCTTACTTCTCCTGGGACCAGGCTACCCTGAGATGCAGTCCTCACTCATTCTGGGCAGACCCCTCCCCAGAGAGATCCCCAAAACCAGGATCCCTTCCATGCTGCATTATTCTTGCTCATCCCCCATTTATGGAATTTACTAAAGCACTGCTGTCCACTCCTACAGCTGGATGGCTTTGGGACACAGAGTCCTGTATGTGATGGCCACAATTGCAACTGCTCAAAGATGGTGCCAAAGTCAAGGATCATGGTTGACCTGACCCTCAAGGATAAGACAGGATGTGGGGCACTGTTTCCAGATTGAGCATCATTAGCCTCTATTTCAAATCCTGGAGGTGTGGGAGTTGAGTGGATCCTTTAAAGAGCTGTGGTGTGAAGGTCACGGTGTTAATGTCACCCGCGATTACTACACCCCACTCTACACACAGGTGGCTCCTGTGGCAGCGCCAGCTCCCTCCAGTCCAGGTGGGTCTTCAGAGGCACAGGACCCTCCTCAGCACCCTGGACGCACCTCCAGCAGGTGGAGCACCCAGCTCAGTTGGAAGGAGCTTCTTCTGAGTTTTCAGGACGCTGCGTCCTCCAGCCCCAGAGCACGCTTTCTTGATACTTAGCTTCTTCGACCATCTTCATGGGAAGAAAGAAAATGCAATTTGCAGGGTGTGAAGATCCCTGGAGAGGCTCTTCCTGACTATGGGATGAGTTCCAGCTTTTATGGGATTAGTCGCTGTGTTGTTTGCAGGTGAAACAGTTTCCAGAACATCTGAAGTCAATCAAGTGCTGTCAGCATGGGGCCGGATTTTCTCACTCTTGGAGACAGATAAATAAAACACCACTGCTGCTCTGGGGGACAGTGAGGGCCGACTCGCCTCTGCAGTGATTAGGTTCTCAGGCCTCAGTGCAGCTGGACCAGGAGCTAATGAGGCACAGGAAGGGCTCCTGACAGCATCAGCATTCCAAAGCTGCCCAGCCAGGAAGCTTCCTGTTTCCAGCCCTACCTGTGCCTGGGGAGGTGAGGCAGGGTGCTTTGAAGGAGATTCTGTCAAAAGAAAGACAAAGTTACCTGCAGTGTGCCTAGAATGGTGCTGCCAGCTGGTCAGAAGATCACCCTGATGTCACTTCTGGGTGAAGCAGCAGTGTGGTACAGCAGCTCACCTGGGCGAATGGGGGGCGGCCAGGGAAGGGCCCTCCTCCCGCGCCTCCTTACTGGCTGATGTACTGCAGCCATGACACAGCCAGGGGTCTGTCCCACACCCTGGCTCCCCAAAGGAAATGCCCTGCTCAGGACCTGGAGGGTCACGATGGCTTCAGGCAGAGCTGGAACGGAAGGGTCTCCAGGACTCGGTTCCCCCCATCTCCTGCTTCTGCTTTCCGCTGCATCTCCTTCTTTCTCCAGATGGATTTTTTTCTCTGTGTCC
>JAJEJO010013776.1:0-14865 GCA_020662805.1 Glaucomys volans | reverse complement strand
AGCAAAAGAAAGAGCATCACTGACCAAAGGAGTAGCTATCCTCAACACAAGTATTGCTCCCATGTTGAACCCTTTTATTTACACTTTGAGAAATCAGCAAGTAAAAGAAAGCTTCAAACACTTGGTTCATAAGGTAGTATTTTCCAGAAGCAAATGAAAGTATGTATTGATCTGAATGAGTGGCATGGTGAAGATTCAACCAGAGAAGTGCAAGTTTACCTCTCCCCTTTCCTTCTGCATCCAAACCACAGCTGCCTGCAGGGCTGAGCTCCTTGGCTTCAGCTTTCTTTCTAACCTGCAAGTGACTATGTTGTGCTTCCCTTTAAACCTATCTGTAGGTTCCATATAGTTGTTGATTTATAATCCTGACTAGAAAACCAGTGGCTATAGAACTTAAATCACTTTACTATTCTTAATAATAAACACATTTCACACTCCATTGGTGTTTTAATAATCTTAAAGTTTTTCTTCTATGTCACTAACGTACAGTTTCCTTTTTTAAATTACATGAGCTATGATATAATGTCTGCCACAAAGTATTTTGCACGATGTTTGTAGTGTCTGTCCAATTCTTCCCAGTCTCTGATGGACCTGGGTACTTTTTGTTTCCATTTAGAAGTAATTGAAAATTCTCTATTTCCTTGTTTTATTTCAAATGTATGTCCTGTGTATTTTTATATGTTCTCCTTTTTTTCCCATATATTTGTCTTTTGAAAATATTTATAATGATGAATATTTTAGGTTGTTGCCATTGTTCTTATGCAATCTCCAAGTCTAGTAAAAATTTTCTAAAAAATTAATTGCTCTTATACAGAGAGCACTACATGTCTTCGTGGGGACTAGGTATGTTCTGAACCCATCTTATTTAATCATCACAGCTATACGGCACAATGGACATTGTTATGTATTTTTATTAAATGGGTATATAGATGCTTAGAAAAGTTGAGTAACTTGACTAAGATCATTGTGCTATAGTGGCCAAAATAATAGTCTGAAATAAAACAAAAACCCAAACACTAGTTTTTGTTCTGTTTTTATATATTGCATTGTTTTTACTAAGGATCTCAACAATATTTTGGCGTTTTTTTTTTTCCATCACTATACCTCAATGGACATGATTATATAATTATACTTTTGTAAAGGTACCACTTCCAAATATTTTATTTGACAGATAAATTACAACACCAATCAATCAAAACAAGAAACTCTTCAACTGCCAGTATTGAGGAAAAAAAGAATGACCATGAAAAAATATTCAAAGTGCAAGCAGTATTATGGTAGTAAAAATTATTAAAGGAAGGCAGACTAACAATGGAAATAATAGAGGGCTTTAGTAGAATATAGTATACTCCCAGTGTGAAAATTGTCATGGAACATTGGGTAGAGGTCTGCATTAGGAATTCAGATTCTGTATTTGGTTGTTATTTTCATCCCAGAAAGTCAGATCAAAGGAAAAATATCTTTACACGTAGTGTTGCTATTTGTTTTTTTTGTCTCTGTGTGTGTATGTGTGTGTGTTTATTTACTTTTTTGTCTTCTTAAATTTTTGATTCATTGAACACAAATGGAGTACAGCAATTGTTTTTCTGGTTGTACACAAAGTAGAGTCACCCCATCTATGCATTCATAAATGTGCACAGGGCAATGATGTCTGTCAAACATACTGTTATTATTCTTACTCCCCAACCTCAACCCCACCCCTCCCTTCCCTATATGCTCTCTATCCTTTCTCCATTCTTGCCATCATTCCACCCAACATTATGCATCATCATTCACTTATCAGAGAGACCATTTGGCCTTTGGATTTTGGGGATTGGCTAATCTCACTTAGCATAATAGTCTCCAACATCATCCATTTACCTACAAATGCCATAATTCTATTCTTCTTTATGATTGAGTAATATTCCATTGTGTGTATATACCACAGTTTCTTTATCCATTCATCTATTGAAGGACATCTAGGTTGGTTCCACAATCTAGCTATTGTGAATTGAGCAGCTATGAACATTGATGTGGCTGCATCACTGTAATAATCTGATTTTAAGGCCTTTGGGTATAGGCCAAGGAGTGGGCTAGCTGGGTCAAATGGTGGATCCTTTCCAAGTTTTCTAAGGAACCTTCACACTGCTTTCCAGAGTGGCTGCACTAATTTGCACTCCCACCAGCAATGTATGAGTGTACCCTTTTCCCCACATCCTCGCCACACCTTTTGTTGCCTGTATTCTTAATAAAACAAATTCTAATTGGGGTAAGATAAAATCTTAAGGTGGTTTTGATTTGCATTTCTCTTATAATGAGGGATGTTGAACATTTTTTCATAAATCTGTTGATTGCTTGTAGATCTTCCTCTGTAAAGTGTCTATTCATTTCCTTGGCCCATTTATTGATTGGATTATTAGTATTCTTGGTGTAAAGATTTTTGAGCACTTTGTAGATTCTGGAGATTAGTGCTCTATCTGAAGTGTGTGTGGCAAAGATTTTCTCCCACTCTGAAGGCTCTCTTTTCACATTGCTGATTGTTTCCTTTGCTGAGAAAAAGCTTTTTAGTTTGATTCTATCCCAATCATTGATTCCTGCTTTTATTTCTTGTGCTTTGGGTGCCATGTTAAGGAAATCTGGTCCTAGGCCAAGGTGATGAAGATTTGGACCTATTTTCTCTTCTATTAGGTGCAGGGTCTCTGGTCTAATTTCTAGGCCCTTGATCCATTTTGAATTGAGTTTTGTACAGGGTGAGATATGTGGGTTTAGTTTCATTTTGCTGCATATGGATTTCCAATTTTCCCAGCAACATTTGTTGAAGAAGCTGTCTTTTCTCCATTGTATGTTTTTGGCTCCTTTGTCAAGTATGAGATACCTGTATTGATGTGGGTTTGTCTCTGTGTCCTCTATTCTGTACCATTGATCTACCTGTCTATTTTGGTGCCAATACCATGCTGTTTTTGTTACTATTCCCGTATAGTTGAAGATCTGGTATTGTGATACCCCCTGCTTCGCTCTTCTTGCTAAGGATTGCTTTAGCTATTCTGGGTCTCTTATTCCTCCAAATAAATTTCATGATTGCTTGCTCTATTTCTATGAGGTCCATCATTGTGATTTTAATTGGAATTGCATTGAATTGGTATAGCACTTTTGGAAGTATGGCCATTTGACAATATTAATTCTGCCTATCCAAGAACATGGGAGATCTTTTCATCTTCTCAGATTCTCTTTAACTTCTTTCTTTAGTGTTCTGTAGTTCTCATTGTAGAGCTCTTTCACCTCTTTTGTTAGATTGATTCCCAAGTATTTTATTTTATTTGAGGTTATTGTGAGTGTGGTAGTTTTCCTGAATCCCAATAATTCTTAAATTTGGTCTTTTCATGTTATTCCATAATTCTTGGAGTTTCTGTTCATGATTCCTTACCATCTTCTCAGTTTGGTCAACTTTGTTTTCAAGATTAAGTATTTTGTCTTCTTTCTTTGAGGTTCTGTCTTCCAAGTGATCTAGTCTGTTGGTTATGCTTTCTATTGAGTTTTTAATTGGTTTAATGTTTCCTTCATTTCAAAGATTTATGGTTCTTTCCCAAGTCTCTATCTCTTTATTGAAATGATCTTTTGCTTTCTGCATTTCCTCTTTTAACTGTTTATTGTTGTGATCATTCGTTGCCTGCATTTGCTCTCTTATCTCATCATTTGCTTTTTGGATCATTTTAATTATGTACATTCGGAACTCCCTTTATGACATTTCTTCTGCCTTGCTGTAATTAGATTCTATTGACATAGCATCTAGGTTTGTTTGGGGCACTTTCTTCCCTTGATTTCTCATGTTGTTCATGTATCTTCCCCTCTAGCAGTGCAAATCTGAGGTATTGCAGTTCCCTCCATAGACTTATAGTGTCCCTGAAGGTTTCCAATACCTTAACTTAAAGTGAGAGATCAATATTAGTAGCACACAATACAAACAATATGCATCCTTAAACCAAATAGTCCCTATTTAAATAGTAACCATATTGTCTTAATAAACAGAGATGATGAGTTTGATTATTATCTACAGCATAAACAATAGGTCTGCAATAAGGTCCACAATTTTTAATGGACAAAGAGGATGGGGATGGGTGTAACATATAATGTTAATGAGATAAGAAGTGAGTCTACAGGGATAGTAAGTCATAGGAATAGTGAAAGCAGAATTAAAAGAAATTGTTTTTTAGCATGAGAAAATGGAGAAAGACTCTCCAAGAAAACAGATAGATAAGAGAAAAATAGAGAGAGTGAAAAAAGTACTAATAAGAGAAAAGAAAAGTAGGAATAATAGTAGGTATAATAGGAATAATCATAAAACTACTACTAATAAAAAAATTCTACAATAAAACTATACTGTACTGTTCAAACCTCCTAGTCCTCAGTAGCCTGATGCCTGAAAGGTACTTGGTAATGTGGTGTCCCAAGAAGGGGGCACCCCCAGTAGGGATAGTGGCATTCAAGTTGGGAATAATCCATACTAGGAGTCAGAGGAGACCCCTCATGTTGATAGATGGTTAGCCGCAGCACGGGCCCTAGACTCTGCAGGCTGGGGTGTCTCTGGAGATTGTGGGCATTGGGCTGGTGTGTTGCTGGAGTTCTATTTTATTTTTTATGTTAAGCTTTTTGAGTTCATTATATATCCTAGTTATTAATCCCCTTTCATAATCATAGATGGCACATATTTTGTGTAGGGTCTCCATGCTCTCATTTCCTTTGCTGTGCAGAAGCTTTTTAACTTGATGCCATCCCTTTCATTATTTGTATGATTTCCTGAGCTTTAGATCCTAATGAGGATGTTATTACCTGTGCTTACACATTGGAGTTTTTCCCTTTTTTTTCTAGCAACTGGAAAGTTTCTGGTCTAACTTCCAGTTTTTTGATCCATTTTGAGTTGATTTTCATTTATCTACATGTGGAAATCCAGTTTTCCCAGCACCAATTGTTAAAATGGCTCTCTTTTCTCCAGTCTATATTTTGGGTGCCTGTGTCAAGGATCAGATGGCTATATTTGTGTGGAGTTGTCTTTGTGTCTTCTATTCCAATGGTTTATGCGGAATCACCCTCATACCTAAAAGCGGTGTGCCGGGAAAAAAAGTTCTTTCACTGTCAACCTTTATAGGGCATGGGAAGGGATTAGTGTGGGGCTATAGAGAAGAGGAGGGACTGGGGTGGACCATAGGGAGGGGATTTGGGGTTGGGGTAGGGCTGACTCTCCAGATCACACTGGAGAATCTCCCTGGGGAACACAACATTTTGATCTGTTTTCTGTTGCTATAACATTCCCCACTGGTCTTATCCACATTAACAAATCCTTGTTTAGGAAACTAGTGGTTTTTCAGTTTCTAACTTCCAAGACTCTGATGGGTTCCGTTCCTCAATTTGACCAGATTTCTTATTTTACACTAACTGCCTGTCCTTAATTAGGAACCTTTTACTGCTGTAAGAAGAGGGGTCACCGACCACTCTTGCTGCTTCGAGCTGGAAGGGAGTGGAGTCTGGGGAAGCAGTTTGAAGTTCCTTTTAGAAATCTGGTCAATGAGGAGCAGAAGTCTGCTTGGGAAGAGCAGGTTGTAGTCATCTGGGGTGGGTGCTTCTATGAGAGAGAAACAAAATAACATAAGTACCAAAATGAAATTAATACAGTTCTTCCACCTGGTGTTGTTCCCATAACAGAGAAGTTCCCATAACAAGGCCTATCAAAGGTTGGAGGGGTTGAGGCCTTTATTTGGGAACTTGAGTTATCAGGTACATTTGCCTAAGAATCTCTCTTTTGTAGCCTCCAGTCCTATTCAAGGGGCTAACACAAGTACATCTTAAGTCACATTAAACTATTGTTTCTTTTAAATGCCCAAGAATGTCAATGGTTTGGTTTGGTTTTAACTGTTTTGCTAGGTATTTAAGATCAAGTTGATCAAATTGACCTGTTCCTGTCTCTTAAGAGTCAGCTGAGTTCTCACAGGGGTCACTCATGGAGCACTTGAGAGCAGCTTCTTAGCTTTGTTCCTGTGCTTGGGTGGTGGCAGCTCCTGCATTTCAGCAGCTCCTTCATTCCAGCAGCCTCTGCATTCTGGGGTGGGCAGCAACACTCCTCCTGGATTCCAGCAGCTCCAAGGCAGTGGCTTCTGCCTTGTGGACAGCTGACAGCTTTTTGCTTCCATTCATGGCAAAGGAAAGCTGGTCCCTGCTCACTCCCATCAGCCTCAGGAGGGCAGGAGCCAAGCCTGTCTGGTCCAGGCAGGTTGTACCTCCTTGTTCTCAGCAATCTTTCCTGCATCTCCAACTCTGGGGGACAAGCCTGGAATGCATGGGTTATTAAGAAGTGTTCACTCAGATTGCGTTCTGTCCTGGATGGCTCAGAGCTCTGGTGGTGGTGGCATCTGGGCCCCAGAGGCTTTTGTGCTCTGGCTGCGGCAGTTCCTGCAACCTGGAGGCCAATGGCAGCCAGTGTTTCTTCAGCTCGGGACACAGCGATGCCTTCTGTGCAACATAGAAACCAGGCGGTGTCTTTTACCCACTGTCTGCATGGATGAAAAGTCTGAGTTCTGGCAGCAGCGAAGGCAGCCGTGTTGACCCCGAGTTGCAAAGTTCCTTAGAGAAGCTCTCTCATTCCCTGGATGCAGGCTGACTCTGAGGGCAAGAACCAAAACTGATTTTCTTGGCCCCTTTGTTTTAATCTCAATCCTTAAGTTTGATCTTAAACATCCAGCAAACAAGTTTCACCAGTTACTATCTTGCCTATTTCATAGGTGATGGCCTGTATTACTTCTTCAAAACATTAATCTGGCACCAGTTACAGAGCTTACAAGGAAAATACAAAATAGAATTAACAACAGTAAAAACATATCTAGTTTGTGTAGTAGTCATCCTAAATCCTGCCTGAGTTATATATTATATTTTCTATTTGATATCACAGTAATTCTACAACAAAAAACAATCTTTTGAATATAACTTTAAATGAGATGAAAGCTGACTTATTTTGGAAACATTCTGACTTGTAGCAGGGTGGGAGGCAGACCCTTATTTCAGGCAAGGCAGGGCCTTTTACAGTCTCAGGCAGAGTGTTCCAGGTTTGAAGTTATTTTTTTGCCTCCTCTTAGGACATAATTTTACACAGTTTACATGTATTGTTTCCTGAATCTATGTGAATAATCATTAATACAATATATTGCATTTAAAACAAATCAAGGAAAGGCTGAGAGCTTTTAACTTTCCTTTTGTGTGGCAAAGTGACCAAATATTTTTTATGTTTCATGATATTAACCTTTAAACCAATCAGGCTCTCACTAACTTTAAATACATTTGCATTTAAATTTTGACCTCAATATAAAAAGTAATAAATTTACATTTACCCTATTGATAGCAGGTTCTGTTACAGAATATTAAATGATAAAAATTAAGTCCCCAGTAAAATTTGTTATTCTTATAAATTAACAGCACAGACAAGCCTAGTTTGGAGAACATCAGTCCAACAAATCCTCTGCTCTAAAGACTTGTGCACCTGGAAGGCATGGACACATTAATATACAAAGAAGAGCAACCAAACCTAGTTTTCCAAGAAAAAACCCTAGGTTCTGCAACATAGCACAATACACTACCAGTTATTTAACCACAATAAAGAATAAAACTTAAAGAAATCCTTGTAATTTTAACATATTGATTACACTTTGATTTATATTAGCCCATTAACATTTGACATTAGGGGAAAACTTTAAACAGTTTCTAATTGATGATCTCACATACATATAACTACTTAGTTACACAAAAACCTGTTGGAATTTGCCCTTTATCTACACACAGACTTTCTTACCCAGAAATATTTTCCTTTTCCTTTTACTGAATATATTTTCATACCTAGAACTTTCCACTTTCCCTTTCCCATCTGTTGACTCCTTCATTGTTCGTATTCTAAAACAACTCCTATGAAATTTCTAAATTTAGATAAATTATTAGGATTTTACTCTTAGTAACCTTGCTCTCAGGGATGATACAAAACAATTCCAAATCCCTTTATTTACCAATCCATGAAAACACCAATAATGCTAAAGCATGTTACCCCATGGAATTTAAGGTGGAATATATTAACTCTAACTTACTTATTTTACTGTAATAACCAAGATCAGACAAGTATTTCGACTAGTATTTGCCATCTCTTTCCAGTGAAAAAGTCCTAAAGAAACAATTGATATTACACATTTTATAGACATCAACATTTTTTTTAATTGACCACCTAGAGACTTGTGAGGTTAGATATATTTTACTTTCATTTATTTACTGAATTTAAATTGAACCTTTTTAATCACGTGAATCAACTATACCTGGATCCATTTTTCTTTTAGAGCTATGTTAATCTTTAATATCATGTACATGAATTTTGGACACAATATACACTTAAACAAAAGGCCTTGTAGGTTTTTATCTCCATTGCAATGTCACAAGATGTTCAAAACTCTAAGTTGAATAAAAAAGAGGACTGACCAAAAGTTACAAGCTCAACAATTACTCGGCTGGCAGTTAGTTATTCTCAAATAAAACACTCTTTTGTTTTTTTTTCCTTGGGTTGGAAATTGGTCTCCTACTGGGCTTTTTGCTTCCTCTATTATCATTTCAATATAAGTTCTACTTGAGATTTGGTTCCAGCAGAAACCTGATGTCTCAGGCACTTTAACCATTTTTATCAGGGCAGGATTTGAATGCTTAAGAGCTCTGTAATGGGCTTTTGTTATTCCTCCTGGGTGGAGGCACATGTCATTTACATATTGTAAAACAATTCTCTGTGGGGGTGCTGTAACACTGGGGGGGGTTTTGACCAGGTTCCGCCTCCCCCTCTGGAGGGTCAGAGGGTGGGTGCCCCCAGCCATCTTCTCCCTCCTTTGGCCCCTGGATTTGGAAATGGCTTTTGGCAGAGTTACCTGAGTCTTAAGGGATTGGTAGCAACAGGAGCTGCATTTAAGTCTGGTCTGGCCTTTGCCATCAAACCTGTGCAGCCTCTCCTAGTTCCCGAAATAGAGGATGCGGAATCTGAAAGGCAATGCTTAAGCCATAATCCAAATTTGAATGAACGGCACCCGGTCTGGATGGTTTGGCTGCCCAATGCCCTAAGGGCACCAATCAACCTTGAAAGTGGGCCACTTTGATTTACAAAACTTTCTTAAGTTACATCCATTAACAAAAGCTCCATAGTCAGCAGCACAATCTTGGAAGTCCTGAAAATTATCTAGAAAAAGCAAGTTAGAACAGTGGGGCACGTGGTTGACTGACTATGTCCCATAGTAGACTGTCCTGAAGAGATGTGACACAGAAAGCAAGGGAAAAAAAAAAAACACACAGAAAACACAAACAGCCCGGACACCCAGGGGCCCAGTGGCTAAGGCAACTCTGGACGTGAGTTGGGCCCTTCCCGTGGATCACCCCACCTGTGGCGGGCATCGCCATGCCCCACCATGCATGGGTGCTGTGTCTTGAGGCAGGCAGGCAGCAGCCACGGCAGCAGCAGGACCCCCAACTCCTGGCAGGCTCGTGACAACAGGTGGCATCATGGTGTCCCACAGCTTGACCCTGGGGGCACGTGTCCCCAGGGCGCGGCCTACCAGACTGGGCTCACACAGAGGTCCTACCTGACTCCACACAGAGGCCTACTGGACTAGGCCCAAGCCACATGCAGAGGCCAAGCAGACCAGGCCCCAGGCGGCGGCTATGCCAGAAGCCAAGCGGCGGCTATGCCGGCAGCCAGCCACGTGGCAGCCAAGCCGAGCAGACCCCACACAGCCCAGACCAGACTAATAAGACAAATGCAGACAGACAGACATCAGCCAACCAGATTAGGCCCCACATGGCCTACCAGACTGGGCCCACGAGGGGCCCCCCAGACAGACAGATACAGATACAGATAGCCGACTCACCGAAACAGGATACCAGGTGGCTTCATCCAGAAGAGCGTCCTGCAGATGGGCTGGGATCCCGCCAAGAGTGAGGCCGAGGCACATCTCTCGGGAGCTCCCCTCTACTCAGGGTGGGGGCTCCCAGGCAACCATCACAGGAGGCCAATTTAGGCATGAGGGCTTGGAGAAATCAAATCTCGCTGGGCCCTCCAAATGTTGTACCCAAAGAAAATAAAGTCATCCAAACTGCTCACGTAAAGCCAAAAGAAGCCTTTATTTTATCTGGCCAGCGACGATTGCCCTTATGCCTAAAAGCGGTGTGCTGGGAAAATCACCTATGTGTTTTTTTAAAAAATGCGAATGCCATGCTGCTTTCTTTACTATACTTCTGTGGTATAACTTAAAATCAGAGATTGTGATACCTCCAGCATTGCTTTTTTTCCTTAGAATTGCTTTGGCTTTTTTGGGACTTTTATTTTTCCATATGAATTTTAGGACTTTTTCTCTAATTCTGTGAAGAATGTTATAAATAATTTGATGGGGATTGCATTGAATCCATAGATCATTTTTGGTAATGTGGCCATTCTAGCAATATTAATCCTGTCTATATATGAACATGGTAAATCTTTTCATGTTCTAATATTTTCTTCAATTCCTTTCATCAGCATTCTATAATTGTTGTTGTAGATATCTTTCACTTCCCTAAACTTAATCATAAGTATTTGGTATTCATTATTTGAAGCTATAGTGAAATGAATTATTTTCTGATTTCTTTTTCAGTGAATTCATTATTATTACTATTACTTTTTACAATTTGTTAAGTTTTAATGTATATGTAACATGATATCTTTACCACAGATAAGATAATGAATATATTCATCACTCCCCAAATGATCTTCATGCACCACTGGAGGTCTCCCCTTCTGACTTCCCTGGTGCCAAGGCAATCACTGATGTTTTCTGATGCTATAGAATACTTTTTGTTTTGCATTTTCTAAAGTTTTTATAAATGAAATCATGACATATGTACTCTTTTGTGTGCTTCCTTCTCTCAGTGTAATTATTTTGAGATTGGTCCAAGTTGTATGGTAAATCAGTAGTTCATTCCTTTTCATGCTGTGTAGCATACCAACTGGGTATATTTATATTACAAATGTGTGCAAGTTCCAGATCTAACACAACCTTCTAATATTTGGTAAGGCTACTTTTTTAAAATCTTAGCCTTTCTAGTAATTGTACAGTGGTATGTAAGGTTTTAATTTGCATTTCCCCAATAATTTTAAGCATCTTTTTTCATGTGCTGATATGCTGTGTATCTTCTTTGATTAAATGTCTGTTCAAACATTTTGACTATTTTGTAATATTTATTTTGTAATTGCATAAATTTTATAGTTTTAAGTTTTACATTAGGCCTATGAACATTTTGAAGTAATTTTAGTGGAAAAAGGTACACTCATTCATTGCTGGTAGGGTTGCAAATTACTGCAGCCACTCTGGAAAGTGTTGTGGAGATTCCTTAGAAAATTTGGAATGGACCCACCATTTGACCCAGCTGTCCCACTCCTTGGCCTATACCCAAAGGACTTACTATACTGTAGTAATCTTACATCAGATTACTACAGTGAGGGAGCCATATTCATGTTCATAGTAGCTCAATTCACAATAGCTAGATTGTGGGACTAACCTAGATGCCCTCAATAGATGAATGGGTAAAGAAACTGTGGTATACACAATGGAATATTACTCATCCATAAAGAAGAATAAAATTATGGCATTTTCAGGTAAATGGATGCAGTTGGAGAATATCATGCTAAGTGAAATAAGCCAATCCCAGAAAACCAAAGGCCGAATGATCTCTCTGATAAGTGGATGAAGATACATAATGCGGGGAGGAAGGATGATACATAATGTGGGAGGGAGACAAGTATGGAGAAAGGATAGATTACATAGAGGAAAAAGAGGGGTAGGGCCAGGGTGGCAAGGGGAGAAAAATAATAGAATGAGACAAACATCAATACCCTACGTACATGTATGATTATGCAAATGGTGTGACTCTACTTCATGTACAACCAGAGAAACAATTGTACTCCACTAGTGTACCATGCATCAAAATATATTAAAAAGAAAGAAAAAAACCCCATATGATCATCTCAGCAGATGCAGAAAGAAATGAGACAAAATCCACGATCCATTCCTCAAAACTCTCCATGCACTAGGAATATAAGATGGCTTTTTTACTTTAATAAAAAACAACTTCAATAATGCTACAGATTATTTCATAGTCAATCAAGAAAGGAATATTTTATATTTAAGACTAGGGACAAGGCTAAGATGTTGATATGATCACTCCCATTTGACTTTTTAATGGAAATCTTTGCCAGTAGTATACAGCAGTCAAAATTCTATCAGGTATTTTTTGTCAGTGAATTCATTATTGATTTTTGTATGTTGATTTGTAATATGCTACTCTGTTGAATTTATATGTTAGTTCTAGAAGTTTTCTAATAAAACTTTTTGTATCTTCTAAGTTATCAGATCATATCATCTACAAACCTTGATAATTTTATGTCTTCTTTTCCTATTGTTTCCCATTCATTTCCTGTTTGTGTTTAATTGACCTGGCTAAAATTTCAAGTACTTTATTGAATAGTAGTGTTGAGAATGGACATTTTTCACTTGCTCCTGGTTGTAGAGAAAATACTTTTAGTTTTATCCCATTCAGGATGGTGTTGACTTTGGGTTTGTCTCTATAGCCTTATTATGTTAAGGTAATCCCCTCTGATTTCTAATTTCTTCAATTTTGTTGTCATGAATGAGTGCTGAATTTTGTTGAAGGCTTTTACCACATATATTGAGATAAAGCATTTTTGTGGTGGATTATACTTATTGATTTGCATATATTGAACCATTGTTGCTTCCATGGCATGAAATTAACTTGATTATGATATTCAATATTCTTAAAGTTTTGTTGAATATAGTTTGCTGCTTATTAAGGATTTTGCATTTACATTCATCAACGACATTAGTTTGTAGTTTTCTTTCCTTGATGTTCTTATCTGGTTTAGGTATGAGGGTGCTACTGGCTTCAGAAAACGAATTTGAAAGTGTTCCATCCCTCTTTCTATTTCATGAAATAATTTTAGGAGGATTGGCATTAATTCTTCTTTAAAAGCTTGGAATTCACCTGAGAATCCATTTGGTCATGAGTTTTTCTTTGTTGGAAGGCTATTTGTTGCTATTTTGTTGCTATTTCACTCTCATTGTTTGTTCTTGTTTTGTTTAGTTTTTTGTATCTTCTTGGGTTTATATCCTCTTGGTAGTTCATATGTATGTAGAAATTTATCCATTTCTTTCAGTTTGCTGATTTACTTAAGGACAAGTTTTTAGCACAGACCGTAGTTACTCTCTGGATTTCTGTAATGTCTGTGGTGGTATCTCATTTTACATCTCTTCTTTCATTAATTTGGATCTTGTCTCCTTTTTTATTAGTTTGGCTAAGGGATTATCAATCTTGTTTGTCTTTTTAAAAAACCAACTCTTCATTTCACTGATCCTTTGTATGTTTTATTCTCTGTTTCATTAATTTCAGCTTTGATCTTAATTATCTTCTGTTTTCTGCTGCTTTTGAAATTTTCTTCTTTTTCTAGGACCTTGATATGTAGTATTAGGTTATTTATTTATTTATTCTTTTCTTTATTTGGGACCTTTCTTATTCATCTTATATAGGCAGTCATTGTAACCCAGCTTTTCTCATACAACCACCTTCCCAGTGTGCCAGAGATTTTGATATGTTGTACCACTATGCTCATTTTATTCTAAAACTTTTAAAATTTCTCATCCTATTTCCTCATTTTGTATACTTTCTGTCATTTTTCTTCTTGTTGATTTCTAATATTGTTCCATTGTTATCTGGTAAGATGCAAGGAATTATATCAATTTTTTGTGTATTTTCTATGATTTGGTATGATTTATACCACCATATTTGTGGTATAAAATATGGCCTATTTAGTAGGAGGTTCTATGAACAGCTGCAAATAAAGAGAATTTGTTGTTGAATGAAATAGTCTGCAGATGTCTATTAGTTCAATTTAATTAATAACATTTGGTGGAGGCAGAGGATTCTTTACTGATTTTTTTGTCTGGTTGGCCTATCTATTACTGGAAAAAGTATGTTAAAATCTTTCAGTATTATTGTATTGGCTTCTCTCTGAGTTATTACATTAAATCATGTTTTTTATGTAATTAGGTGCATAAATGTTTGGGGCATAAATATTTACTACGATTATATTTTCTTGTTGGATTTTTCACTTTAAGAAGTGAGTGTCTTTGCCTCTCATGATTAATTTTGGGTTTGATGTCTGTTTTATAACATACAAGGACAATTATTCCTGTTTTGTTTGTTTTCATTTGCATGGAATATCTAGTTCTGTTTTAGTCAGCTTTTCTTTCTGCTGTGACCAAAAAACCTGAAAAGAACAATTTAAGAGGAAAAGTTTATTTGGGGGGGGGCTCATGGTTTCAGATGTCTCAGTCCAGAGACAGCTGGCTCCATTCCTTGGATTTCAAGGGAAGAAGAGTGTGGTGGAGAAAGTGGTTCAGGACATCATACCAGTAAGGAGAGAGAGAGAGAGAGAGAGAGAGAGAGAGAGAGAGAGAGAGAGCGCTTGAGAGCTTCACTCCACAAGAAGGAAGTCTATATGCCAGAGACCCACCTCCTCCATCCTCACCCTACCTCCCTACTGTTACCAGGGTATTAACACACTGATTGGCTCTCATAACCCTATCATTTCATCTCTAAACCTCCTTGCATTGTCTCACACACGAGCTTTTGGGGACACCTAATATCTAAACAATAACACCATCTTTTCACCTTTAGTCTATGACTGTCTTTGCCTGTAAAATGAAACTTGTGTAAATAAAATATAACTAGATCTTGTTTTTGAATCCATTAACCAGTCTATAAATTTTAATTGGAGAGTTGAGA
>JAJEJO010013771.1:0-23050 GCA_020662805.1 Glaucomys volans | reverse complement strand
TTTTTTTTTTTTTTTTTGGTACCAGGGATTGAACTCAGGGGTACTTGACCACTGAGCCATATCCCCAGCCCTATTTTGTATTTTATTTAGAGACAAGGTCTTACTGAGTTGCTTAGTGCCTTACTGTTGCTGAGGCTGGCTTTGAACTTGTGACCCTCCTGCCTCAGCCTCCCACTGGGATTACAGGCATGTGCCACCACACTTGGTTCATACACTTGATTTTTAAATTTAATTTTTTTGAGATTTATTCTTACTGATTGATAAATACATATATATTTATTCATTTTGACTATTATACAGTATTCTGAGTTCATAGTTTGCACCTACATGCCCTTCCTGATAAATAAAGTAGGTTGTTGTTAGCTTTCCACAAGTGTAAAGAAAGCTGCAGTGAACATCCTCACATGGTCCTTGGCAGGTCTGGGAAGTTCAATGAATGATGGGAATGAATGGACAGTGAGGGTGGGCTGCTCATTCTCTGTGTTTGTTTGAGCATCTGCTATGTGTGTGGCACTGTCCTAGGAAGAGAAGACAACTGAGATGAGTAAGGAAGCATGATCCTCACCCTTAATGAATACTCATCTCCTTGAAGGGGATAGTAACACAAAATGAATCCAGCATAAGTTTATATCTTGGTTGCTATAACAGAAGTATGACCATGGGAGTAGGGAAAAGAAGGTGACTAACTTTACCAGGAAAATCAAGGTGCACTTCAAAGGAACTGACTGCTTGGCCTGGGACAGGGCAGATATGATAAGAAGATGAATGGAGCAGAGTACTGCAGGCTAAGGTAAGAGCATGGATAGTCATCTCCTGGATGCATCCAGGGAGCTAAGTTCAGGGAATACAAATCAAACAAGAAGGATCTTAGGAATGCTGTGAATTTTGTAGTCCACTAATCTTTCTGTGGTCTAGGCTGCTACCATCAAAGTCCTACTCCCTCATTCTAATACCCATATTATACCCATATCTTTGTTTTAAAAGATTTGTTCCTTAGGCATAATTTGTAACCTTCTGTATGCTATGTATCCCCATTAGGATTCCATCATTTCGTTTTGGAATAAAGTGAGTTAAATACAGGAACAGCAAATAAATATTTAAATAATAAAGAATAAGACTTTAGAGTATTGCATTTGCTCTGAATTGTCCCAGTCTTTACCTTTTCTTTTTGCAGTTGTTGCCATAGTCTGTAATGTACTAGAAATAAGTGTAGTTGATTGCTTTCATTACGCCTATTAAATGAGGCTCTTAAGGCTCATTACCATCCTGCTTTCACTTCATTGTTTTTACTTTTTCTACAACTAGGGTACTCAAGTGAACTGTGAGTAGTTCTCTTCATTCATATAGGGTGAGTTTGATGCAAAATTAAATGCAAAGATCAAAAAACTGATTGGGTTCAGAATGAATTTATCCATAAATGCGTTTTTAGAGACTGGAGATAGATTTAGGTTTGTAGAAATCCACTTGGGTTTTACTGTGGTGGAAGTTGTTAAGTCTCCCAGGATCTCCTATCCTCTTCAGTCTTTTAGTACTTTGGTTCCCTCCAGAGGTTTCAGTGTTACACATGGGTGTTCCAGTACAACCAATACAATTGGGTGGAAGTTATGTGTGTGCAACTTCTGGGACATGTCTTTCTCCTGCCTTCGGGAAGTGGTGGTGGCAGGAACAGAGCCCCACACAGAGCTGGATGGTATGTGCAGAATGGATGAGCTGCTCCCCCAGCTAGAGTACCTGACAGGACTCACGGAGCAGAGCTGCCTCCAGCTGGACTGTCCACCTACTTCTGGTCTGTTATAGATATTAATTTCTATCTTATTTGAGTCACTGAATTTAGAATACAGATGAAGATGGCAGGGTGGCAGGTCAGTAGCCTTCATTTTGTAGGAACTTCTTGCACAGAATTTCCCCGATCCAATTTGAATACCTTTTGGACATATTTCCTTTCTTTTTCTCACAATCCAAACCAAAACTTTTTTCTTACATCTGTTGGATTCACACATTTATATTATCCTGGCTCTTGAGGACATTTGAATTTGTTACTCCTAGAGACAATCCATACAAACTTTTTTCCCAAACTGAAAACCCTCATGTAATATCTCCATTCTTCAGCATTCTACAGCCTGGACATGATAACATTGATCAGATTACATTGCTTACTGGGCCTTGAGAATAATTGTTAGGAATACCATGGGACTGAGACAATCTTGATATTGGATAACATGCCAAATCTTGCTTACTTATATTCCTGGGGAAAGCAGAGAAGAAAACAAATTTAGTGGGGCTCATGGGATAAAAACAAAATGTGTTACAGCCCAGGAAGCAGAAGAAACTCAAGATTTCTCTTTGCTTGACATGGGATTAATGGTATACTGGTTAATGAAGCCTGAGAACTCAGATAGATATTTCAGCTCCTTAAACCAGCATCAAGTGAAAAAAAAAAAGTTGATTTTCTAACTGGAAAAGAAGGGATTTTCTCCAAAGTTTCTATTAATCTATCCATCTTGCCTCTTGCCACCATGTTTGCTTGTTTATTTACTACTTATTTTTCTGGGATTAAACTCAGAGTTGCACTACCACTGAGCTATGTCCCTAGCCATTTTTTTTTTTTTTTTTTTTTTTGAGACAGGATCTCACTAAACTTCCAAGGCTGGTCTTGAACCTGCAATCCTTCCCCAGCCTCCCAAGGAGCTGGGATTGCATGTATGTGCCACTGTACCTGGCTCTTATCATTGTGTTTAGAAGAACTGGAATGTAAGGAAAACCCTTGGCAGAGAGTGGTTGAAAGTCCGAGAAGGTCTGATGATTTTGTTATGGGAAATGATGAGTAGGGGTGGAGTTGGGGGTCTCAGAAGACTGATGAGGACATGGGACTATAAACTGTGTAGTTTGGAAACTGAAAGCTCAAGAGCAGGATACAGAATATAGAATCACATAAGGTGAAGTTTAACAAAACAATTGAGACCTTGAGTCTCTGTGGAAGTTCAATGAAGAAAGTAAAAACATCAGCACAACAAAACCAATTCATGTGGTTATTTGCCTTGCTTCATAAAGGCTATTATGCCTAGAGAGGGGACCAGCCCAGACTGGAGCAGGTGTGAAATGGTCTGAAGGACAGAATTGGTCTAGAAGAGCATTTCTCAAAATTTGTTCCAGGATCTTCAGGAATATTTATTCAAAATGCAAATTTCGGGTCCCCAGCTAAATTGAATTAATTAAAATATCCTGGGGCCAAGAGCCAGGAACTCCTTTTTTAGAGTTTCCCAGGTAACTCGAGAATCAAAAACAAGTACATGAGAAGAAGTTGACTAGAAACCACCAAGCTGCTCGAGGTGCTAGGATATTGTCAACACTTACAGAACTTCTAATATATTATGGTGCTAGATATTGGGGATGTGATGATGAGTGTGAACATGACACCAGGAGCCAGAAGATTAAACAAAGAATTAGTATTTTACAAGGGTAATTACAATATGGCAAGTATTTCTATAGCAGAGGCAGGTAGGAGATGGTATGATAATCATCATATGGTAATTTCCTAATTCATCATTATGTCTTTATCAGTTGACATTATACTATAAGGAATATCTTTTATTTACTTAACAGATTTGTATTATATGGGTTATAATCTAATTATATCATTATTTATTTTGTTGCTTAAATTGACCCAGATTTGAGCAGTGGGAGCCCTTTCATGCTGGCTCATTGGCACACAATAATACAATGATTCTGAACCATCAAATACTTGCTTTGCTTCAGCCCAGGAATCAGACATTTCTCCAAAAAGCTTTGGTTCCTTTTAATGGGAAAGGTAGTTAGAAACCAAGATCTGAATGCAGGATCTGCAGGCGCGACGCGCGCGCAAACACACACACACACACACACACACACACACACACTTGTTACCATCTTTCTCCATACTGAGACCTCTGAGTTCATGCCAATACATCCAATTCCAATCTGATACTGCATTTGTAACATTTTTATCCAACAAGAAACTTTGTTCCAATTATTCTTAATACAGTTAGTTATTGGATCAACCCTCCTTGGACGTAATCAGTCTTCTGTATCTATTACTTTCTCCCACCTTTGCGCCAAGCAGATGTGGCCTTAACTTTCTCAAGCTCTGATCTCCTACTCTGGGCTGCCATTAACTGACTCCCACTGCATGGACACCCACCTTCCCAACGCAAAGCTCTAGTGATCCTCATCAGGGTGTCTACCTTAGGACCTCAACCAGTGTAGAAGTCATATTTCCTTAATTTATATTCCCAGCACCTGCTGTTAGCCGTGGCAGTACCATATCCTTCACAAAGATGCCTACCTTGCTTGGCTTGCATAATGGCTTTTGGACTGAGTTTAGAAAAGTAGGAAGGCAGCCAGGAAAAACAGGAAGGTAGGAGGGAAGCTATGTTCTTATAGGGGATAATTAGGAAAAGAGTAAACAAAGGGAGTGGTCATAGAAAATATGGGTAAATGCTGATAGCCAAGAAGGAGTGGATATTTATTTGACAAAGCCTTGGAAGAAGTCAAAGAGGACAGGGACAGACCTCAGAACTGTGCAGGGAGTCATCAGAGGAGAGAGGAGCTGAGTCATGTGTGAGAGGAGGGGAGGGGAATTGCTGCAGATGCTTTGACACAAGGTTATTATGGGTAGAACTGAATGTACATTGTAGGGGAGAATTAAAGATTTCAACATGTAGGTGGAATTGGAGTTATCCAAAAGTTTTTTTTCTTCTAGAAAAAATATGAAATAAGAAAAAGCCAGGATATTCTGGGCTTTTGGAAACATGACAATTTCCCAAAAGCAAGATTTAGGAAATCTGAGTCATAAGATCCATTATTGTGCAAATTTCTACAATAAAGTGAAGCTAATTTATAAACATCACACTGAAGCTCCAAGAAAAGTGAGCAAAAAAGTTTTTAGTGAGTGAGAAATAGTACATGGAACTTGGTAATGCAGTATCCACTGTTATTAATTTAAGGTACATAAAATACCATTTTTTTTTTTTAAATTTAGGGACTGGGGATGTAGCTCAGTGATAGAGCACTTGCCCAGCCTGCACGAGACCCTGGGTTTGATCCCCACCTCCACAATAAAATAAAATTTAGTGGACTATCTTTAATACTTTATTTCAGGAATAGAAAAACTACTCATCAACTTTCCATTAGGTTATCTCCTTTCTAATTATTGCTCCATTTCTATTTTCCTAGTAGTTTCTCATATGTGAATTTTCCTGTTATTGGATTTCTCGGGAATTTAACCCCCTTGCTGGGCATGAATTCTGTGATAACCAAGGGACCAATTCTATTTGTCATGAAGGCCACAATCCACAAAAACCTTCACACTATTTGATCTTTCTGTGATTCACATAAAAATCTCTGCTTTATCAGTCTTCTAAAGGTTGCCTGGATGTCTCAAGTGAATCCCTAGTTTTGAGCTATGTCTTTAAGGAGACAGTCCTGAGTAGTTCTAAGCAATAGAATCTGTGTAAAGTAACTGCCTCCCGAAAATCTCAATGTTGTAAGATCTTTTGAGAACATTTAATAGAAATATGACTGGTGAATAATTGACTCTTCTTTTATAGAAATTAACATTTTTAAAGAATTAATTCCATCACATTTTAATGTTTGTTTTGATTTAAATATTTGATATTTAATTTATATGTAATGGAATGTCTGACAGCTTAATTTACTGTTATATTACTCTGTTTCAGAAAAAGAGAAAAATGCTATTTTAAAAAAGGAAACAGTTAAGCTGCTCAACTGTTCCAAGGACTGGCTAGGAATCAAGATGATGTATTCTGTTGTGGTGTTGTGGGAGGCTAAGGCAGGAGGATTGCAAGTTTGAGACCAATCTCAGCAACTTTGTGAGACCCTAGGACTTGGGCTTTGTTTCAAAATAAAATATAAAAAAAAGGCTGGAGATGTGCCTGAGTGGTTCAGTGACCCTGAGTTCAATCCCTGATAACAACAACAACAACAACAACAAAATTATATTCCTAATTAGGAGCTACTTTTATCTCCATTGTTTTTCTAGTGAAAGAAAACGTAGAACTATTTAAGCATTTAAAAAGTAATTTTAGATAAAATTATGGGTATTTTATGTGTTTTACATGGGTATTAAAAGTCTGTATGCATGTCTTAGTGTGCTTCAGAGTTGGTAAATATAAAACTCTTCTAAAAGTTCTTCCAGTGCCTCTGTAAGAAAATTGAAAATGACCAAAGAAAAGTGTTGTGTCCTTAGATTCAAGAGGAAATTGAGACAATGGATTAAAAAATCACCTCAGGACTTTCCTTTTTTTTTTTTTTTTTTCTCCTCAGTGTTGGGGATTGAACCCAGGGCCTTGTGCTTACAAGGCAAGCACTCTATCAACTGAGCTATATCCCTAACCTTCCAGCTGAGCTATATCCCCAGCCCTAACCTCAGGAATTTCTAGAAGGATAAAATAGGAGAATCCAAGTTTAGAGAAATGATGCCTCTTTGATCATGAGTCATTCACTTAGCAGACTACTCATCCTCCATATCCTAAGAAGAGTAAAATTTAAGGAAAGGACCTGAGACAAGTAGCTCAACTCCACATTATGAAACTCAGGGAACCTGAAGCCCAGAGCAATGGAGGATCTTGGCTGCAGTGAGGAGCTCTTCTGCTGACCTCCCATGCAGCCATCTTTCCTGGGTATCTCTCTGCTCCTCAGCATGTGTCCACAGTTCTCATTGTTATCCCAGATTATTCTTATCCCAAATAATTGTTATTATTTGTTTTGCCTTTCTGAACTTTTAAGTATCTTTATTCCAAAGAGAGCAAGGCATAAGCCATACAATTTTTGAGTTAATTTTGCTTAACTATAGGCCAGCAGCAGAATTGAGTAGTGGGGGACAGAGCATAGTGGAGAGCCAGCTAGGAGGGAAGACGTGGGAGAAGGGTGTAACCTGGTGGACTGTGCAGTGTGGCTGGGAGTGAATGTTCCAGAACTCGGAAGCTGGTGTGAGATGGAGGATGTGTATTTGTAGTCATTGGCTATCCTTTCTTTTAATTAGTTGGCTTTTACTTATCCCAATTTGTCCTTGGTGCATTAAATGATAATGATTACAGTCATAATAGCCAGGGAAAAGCTTTATGTACATTGCATATCAATTAAAATTCTTGTACTGTCAGATATTCTTTTTTAAAAAAGACTTTCCTTAAAAAACAAACAAACAAACAAACAAACAAACTGGGGGAGGAGGAGACGGAATTGTTTTCAGTAAATGAAGCCAGCAATGATTCAGAGCTAAGGAGAGTGTAGTACCTGAATTCCCTCTGACCTTTTTGAGGATGCAACCAGTATGTACATATTTTGGGTTCTTTTTTTCCTCTTTCCCTTCATGTCAGGACAGAGCTGGACACAGTCCATGAGCTTATATTAATGCTGCCCTGAGATGCCCTTTGCAGTTATGAACACTAATCCCGTTAACTGGCACTTGCATTGTTTCCAGTTTTCACAATCTATTAACACTGCTGCTAGGAACTTCTTTTTTTCCCCCCACATTTTTTATTGGTACATTATAGTTGTACATAATGGTGGTTACACATGATATAACAATATAATTTGACCAATATCATTTCCCAGTATTTCTCTTTTCCTCTCCTCCTCCCACCGAGGGGGCCCTTTCCTCTATTCTACTGATCTACTTTTGATTTTCATGATATCCATGTCCCCCCCTTTCTTTTCCTTTTTCTTCCCTAGCTTCCACATACATGAAAACATATGATAACTTTGATCTTCTGAGTTTGGTTTATTTCACTTAACATAATGTTCTCAAGTACCATTCATTTTAATAACTTCTTTATCCAACTCACCTTTGTTCATCATTTAGGTTAACTATTTAGGATATATTTCAAAGAGTAAAATTATAAAATATCGTATATAAACGTCTTGTAGTTCATTTTTTTTGTTTTGCTAGATTGCTCTCCAGAGTGAAGTAATTCATGATGCTAATGGCAATAATCGTATTTTTATGCAGAAATTATGAAAATTGGGGCTTACTTTTATTTATTCTAATAGCTATGTGACTATCTCCTCTAAGCTTTTAAAAATTGTATCTCTTGGATTGTTATTAAGGTATTGCATTTGTTACAATTTGTATTTTTTAGCATGTATATCCTTTTTCCAATTGTAGAGTAAGATCTTATATATTTATACCAAATATTTGTTTGTTGAATGCTAAACTTTAGTTATCACAGGCCCCCCATTCTGTTCCATTCATACTTAAATAGATATTGCCATATTTTGTTTTCACTGTTAAATTTATACAAATATCCAACTTTTCTTCTCTGATGACAACTTTAATATTTTCTGTATTTAGAATGGTTTTCCTCTCTACAGAAATTCCATATGCTCTCTTCAGTTTTATTTTCATTCTTAATCACTGAAGTCTTTAAACCCAGCTGGAATTTACTTAAGTATATTGTGAATAATATTGGATCCATATTACACATTTTTTTCAACGAATACACACTAAGTCCTTTTTCAGGCCCAGCTCTGTGTAAGCCATTGTTGATATTTAAAAGGTGACATGTTTAAGGTGGTTCCTGCCCTTGAGGACCTACAGTCCTGCCCCAGAAAGAGCATGGTGCTTTATCATGCTCTTATCCTGCACTTATAGATATGTAGAGATAAATGTACTTAATTGCTGTGCTATATGTATAGTGTTGGGATGTTAATAGGTAGAGGGTATGGAGGAACATGAAGTAGGTTATCTTACCCAGTTGAGGAATCAGGCAGGACTTCCTGAGGAAAAGGTTGTCTAATTTGAGACTGGAAAATTAAATAGGAATTGGTCAGGTAACAGGGAAACAGGGAGGAAGATTGTCCTGGGCAGGGAACTGCAAATACAATCCTGCACCAGAAAGAGCATGGTGCCTTACCAAGGAAGTAAGGAAAGAGATCAATGACTGAGCATAATTGTTGAACTGAAAGTGCTTTGAAATGGAGGCAAAAGCAACCTTTACTCATCTATAGTTGCTAACTTCAAAAATGAGTGCTATTGTTGGCACTACTACATTTTGCTACTCTCATCAATAAAGCACTGGTCTCCTGGAACATGCAACCAAGCTAAGGCAGAAAAATGACCCTGGAGAAGGGAGAATTGGTTCCAGTGCAACTTCCCCTTTCTTGCCTTCCTGATCACCCTGCGCTCTCCTGGGGCAGAGAAGTTCCTTTCTTGTGCCCTTTTAAGGAAGGACCCTTTAGGAGTACCCAGGTGATTTCTTCTTACCTGGGATGTACTGGAACTATTCTAACAAAACTCAGGTTTTATCCATACTGAATGCCTCTCTGATCAGACTCAACCATCCATCATTGGACCTAAAGAAAACCATTTCAGCAAGAATGGGCACAGAAAGACAAAGGCAATCAGTAAAATTGAATGCTGGAAAGAGGACAAAGAAAATGAGAGCTGAGAAATATGGTCAATAATGTATTACTGGTGATGTAGGAGAGCCCATTTTCAGTGAGTTGGATCAACAGAAGCTGTGCTTGAAAGTGTTTTTTTTTTTTTCTTTTTAATGTTTAGGCATTCAACTTTATTTTCACAAAACGGTTGTGGCAGGAATACTCTGTCTTTTATCATCAAAGTTGAGATAGAAAGCAATGCTTTTTCTTCTTCCTAATAAGCATCAAGAGCTTCATCCATAGTGAGCTGCCAGAGTTAAGTCTACTCTGCTTATAGGAATGATTTTAAACTTTCTCTTATTAAAATCATATGAAGTAATACCCACAATAATACACCCAAGCACTGTTTCTAGTCAGAGACTCACAGCAGCTGGGTTCACTTAGCTGAAGGAGTTGATTATGAAGAGCAAGCAGACCCTGTCTTAATAGACCCATCTGAAAAGTACCAGGATGATAGCAGGTGCTTCTTAGTTATTAGTTCACACAATTTTGAGCATGCACCCACCCCCACCACAGACTCTGTTATGCTATACATGCCAAACTTAGCATAATATTTCAGAATGAGATGGATGTTATGTGCTCTCCGCTGACTCTCCAGAGTTTCATTGATTCCAGATTGATATCTCTCTGCCTCTATGTCCTCTGTTGAAAGCATTTTGAAGGTAATGAAAAAAAATGGAGATAGCGGATGTATCTTTATATTGTAGGAATTTAATAGTAAAGAGAAATGTATGTCAGCTATGGACATTGTGTGATTGGCTCTGGTTTATCTTATTTTGTTATGGCCTATCTAGTGCATACTGCATGGTATTGTACACACTACAAGATTTGTCTTTTTCCCCTTGGAAATATGCCAGCTCAAGTCCTGCACATATCCCAGCAAGGGCCTCAGCATATGGTTTAGCAGGCTGTATACTGCACAATGCATGTGATGGCGGGAATGATGTTCCTGCGAGTTGTATAGTGTAATCTGCACAGCCACACACAGTAACCCTGATTCTCCATTTTGAAGCAAAGAAGTTAAGTATGGATTACATTGTTTGTTTGACTCTGAATATATTCCTTTTTGTCTGCCAAGGATGAGGAAATGATACATCTGTCTTCTCTCATTTAGGGCCAGAATATAAATATGATTTAAAAATAAATAATGACAAAAAATAAATCTTATAAACATATTCCTGACAGTAATAGTAGCTGTCTTGAGGAGAACATATGGTGATTGGCTTAGAATGGGATAATAAACACATAGAGAAAAATTCAATAGAAACTCAAGGTCATAAATGTAATGCTTATTCATTGGATAGCAACAGTAATTTTTTTTTCAAGCAATAATCTTTGCTTCACAGGAGTAAACAAGGTTGGATACATAAAACATCTTGCAAAATCACAACCTAGTTGCAGCATTAAGCAGGCTGGAATGTAATAACATTAAAGTCACACGGTGGGGTGGAATGTAAAATTATCCTTAGAAACTATTCTTGATGTATATTAACATCTTGATATATAGTAAGTACAAAAGTTAAACCAATAAGTGTATGTAGAAAATCAGAGAATTAAAAATAATCCTAACATCTAATTTTACTGAAGATGAAGGAATCAAGTCATGACACATTAAATAATTTGCCTAATGTAATACTACTAGTTTGTATCAAAACAGGAACTGGAAAAAGGACATTCAGATCCTCTACTAGTTGTAGGCACCAACAATTATTTAAAAAATCATATGTGTTTTTTTCAAAATCATATTTTAATACCTGAAAAATCTTCTAGCTAAGTGGGTTTGAGCAAATTGTTTTAAAACTCAATCCATGTGTATCCCACAAATCTTTATGTAAAATTAAAGATTTATACAATATATAAATTAGAAGAGAACTGGTTTTTGTGAGGTGATTATGCTTCCAGTTATTTAAAAAAATGTATTGAATTCCTTTAAATGTGAACTCTCTCTCTTCCTTCCCCCGATCCTTTCATATAAAATGAATCTGACTCATAAAAGCTCAACTTAACACATTTTAAAAAATAATATATACAAAGTAAGATTTATCTGTAAGTTAACATCTAATTTATAATTTTTTAAAATCACATTTTCATATGCCGTCAAGAGAAGTGTAGCACTAACACAAATTTATTGGTTTTCTTGAGTATCTGATGCATCATCTTAAAGATTAGTACCTAAGAGCTGGCAAGTACAAGCCTTCAAATTATGGCTATAGATGCAGTAGGATTTTGAATACCTTTCGCATATCTATTTCCTAAACCTCTTGCATCTGGGCTTTTTCCTTAGTGATGAATGATTGTATAGAATATGGATGTTCTTCATTCGTGGTCTTGATTCAAGTATTGGAGATGCAAATGATATTAGAATATGTTCCCTTGTTGAAAGTTTCATGTCAGGACTGAGCCCCTTTTGAAGGGAGTCCTGTTTGGCTGTCCAGAAAGAAACTTGTTAAGACTGGCAGAAATTGCCTCAAAAAATTTTGAATCCTATTGGAATTCAGTGTGTTATGATGATGAAATTTTGTTGAGGTATACATCAATATTCAGGAATCAATTGAGCAAAGAGGGGTTTTATCAGAGATTTTAATTCCTGCTGACCTCACAGGGTTGTTGGGAGAATCCAAAGAGATGAGAAGAGCAAAAGTATTTTGTAAATATTAAATGCCACATAAAAATGCCACATAACCAGATGTAAGCTTTAGGTCGGCCAGTGTTTTGGTAAGCAGGGGCATTAGTAAGGAAATATCAGAAGGTTTGGAGAGCTATTCAAACAGTAGTGCAACGATGCTTAATGCTTTCTGCGTCTGCTTTCAGCATTTGGAAAGGCAGGAAGGTTCTGTTTATGTGGTATAGTCTAAAGGTGGTGGTAGTGATGAGGGTGAGGCAGGGGAATTTTTCCTACTAGATGATCAACTCTGAATAAGAAACAAAAAAGGATGGTGCAAAAGGAAAGTCTTACTTTTCTGCATGACTTGCCTCTCAGAACACAGTTCATAGCCTCTCTGGGCAGCATTTCTTCTCCTTCCTCAATCTTATTGTGTCTACCTCCTTTTAATTCTCTGTCCCAAGTTGTGAGACATCCTGTTGCATTTGGTTTTCCTCTCCATGGGGTTTGAGGTTGGAGTGGGGGTGGAAGTGGAGAAGGTGTGCTTTCTTTAAGGAAGGGGGATGAGGCAAGTGGCCCTTGTCTGGCCTGGGATGTTTTAAGGGTTTGAGGAATTTCTTTGGATCAGGTCTGGTAAGACACATGACTCAGAAATGAGAGTCCTGAAGGCAACCGTCTCCTCACAGTTCCCTAGAAACAGGAGGCACACAGACCACAATGGGAAGCACAGGGTCAGTAAGAAGTCAGAGGAACCGAGGGAGAAAAGTGGGTAGGAGCTTTTACTGTGGCTTCCATGAGAAGGTAAGGCAGGGTAAACAGGCTTAGGATTTGGGTAGTTTGGAATATTTTCTGTGGACTGGGGAACGTTGTTGCCACAGTCCACAGAAAATGTTCAAAGGTAGTTAGGGTGGAGAATAGTGGCCCTGAGTGGGAGAGTCCCATTTAGGAGGGGGTTGGGGTATGGGCTCTGGATGGTTGGTTTGCAGAGGAAATGCTTCTCTCCTGTCTCAGGGAAGTTGCTTACTATGTCCAGGAATCCACCAGCCTTGGGAGGAGCAGCATCTTCAGAGTCAGCGAGGCCCCAGATATCAAAGCTGAAATAAATAAATAAATAAATAAATAAATAAATAAATAAATAAAGGAAGGAAGGAAGGAAGGAAGGAAGGAAGGAAGTAATAGGACACCTTTAACATCACAAAAAACACTTTAAATGACTGTGTCTACTGCTTGGATTTACAGCCTCTTTCTCCTGGAGTCCCCCTTCAATGATCCTGTCTTAGAATGGGCTGGAGGCTTAGAAGGAGGTGGGGCAAGTGCACAGGGCAGGAGAGAGGGTAAGCACTCAGTAGGAGCCGCAGAAGTCATGTGAGTTCTAGAAGGAATTTAAAGAACACTGGATTTGATTATCAAGTAACTTAATAACCTCTTTCCTACCAGTTTTGCAAATTGCTGAGAAATAATTTCTCTACTTGGCCATATTTAAGAGAACATTTAATATTTTTTTAGTTGTAAGTGGACACAATACCTTTATTTTTATGTGGTGCTGGGTAGGACAGGAGAAGTCTTTCTATTGGGGGTGGGGGTAGGGGAGAAGAGTAAGAGAGTGAGCAGGAGATGGAGGAGAGGTCTTTCCCTACCCATTTGGTGGGCCTTTCCCCTGCCCTCCCCACAACTTCCAGCATGCCTCACTTTCCTTTCCTATTCACTGGACTTCCTGATTCAAGCAGTTCCTGTCCCCATCTTCCCTAGCTCACCAAACTTTAGCAGCTGCTGGAACCATGGAGAGAAAGCAGCTTCCTGATGAGGAAACATTTAAAAATACTGTCACTAACACTCAAGCATTTAAATTGAGCAGAGTTAGTTGAAATAAAGGTCACCTAACAACTGAACAATGTGGTCACTACTGAAGCTTGTCATGCTGGGGGCAGCCAACATATCTAAGTGTAGGACTTGCCAGAATTAATTACCTTGAGATTGTGCAGAGGCTCTCACACCTGGCTGCTGAGGGGATTCTGGAACATTGGCATCCGTGCCCACACCCACTCAGAGTCAATTAAGTCAGACTCTTTGGGTTTGAGCTTGGCTTTCCTGTTGTTTAAAAAGTTTCCTGGTGATGCTAATATGAACCAGGATTGAGACACCTCAGACCAGCAGCATCAACTTTACCTGGGCACAGTGTGAAACATGCAGAACCACAAACTACAGCCCAGACTAACAGACCCAGAATCAGCACTTTAACAAGATCCCCAAGGGATTCCTATGAGAAATGCTGATAGTTTCAGAGTCCATCACAGGGAAAGTCAAGTCTCAGCATTAACTCTAACCAACGAAGCTCTAACCTAGTCAAACCAAACCCTGACACATCTTTCTCTACCTCTTAATTCTATATTGTAAGCAAAATCAAATTAAAATGCACCTTGAGTGAAGCGTGGATGATGAGAACAGCCAACCCAAGGCAAGAGAGCCAGGCCTGTGTGCTTGGTGCTTGGCATTGGTGGCTGTGGTCACCAGGAAGATGACCTCAAGCTTTTAAATTAAGGTTTACTTGACTGTTCACTGGAGTCATGGGCACCACAGCCTCTTTCCCCTGGACCTCTCCTCTGTTTTCTGGAGCAACCCAACTGTACAAGTACAGGTTGTTTAAATCAAGGGGGTGGGGGAACCTGTGGACTTGGGGAAGTGCATGACCTTGGAGGCAGATAGACCTGGGCCCCAAATTCCAGCTTTCCTGTTTGACTTTGGGCCACCATGTATCTTATCAAACTTCCCATGACTCATCTATACTCTGGGAATAATACTGTCTCCCTTGCTGGTATCAAAGAAAAACTAAGTCTGAGAACTTGTGGGAAGGGTACCCATCTTCTGTCCTTTACTTTCAGCAAAGGCTCAAGTTGTTAGAAAATTAAGTTTTATAGAGTAAAAGGAGAAAACACAGAGGCAGGGTCTGATTGGCAATCCCACCTTTTGAGGTGGGATTTTTGAAAGTGGTGAGACTTTCTAGTTGATCTTCAGGAACATGTGACTTTTTTGTCAATAAGGGGACAAGTGAACAAGTTGGGGACATTTGAAAAGAAGGATTGTTGAGAATTGGGGCTGAGGGCTTCTATGGTGGGCCAGTTCCTAGAACTATTGAGTTTGTCAGGGTGCTTTTTGAGGGTAACTGCCATGGAAAGCTTTTGCTCACAAAATCACAGGGAGGAAATCAGCTGCATCTCATGCCTTGACATTGTAGGCAAACAATGGAGAGTTCATCCTCCCAAGCTCCATCTCTTAGGGATAGCTGGGATCCACTTCATTGTTTCACATACATGAACCTACCTTTATTCCTCTTACTGAGTACACAGAGTCTTAACTCTTGGACTCAAGGTCAGATGCTTGACCTTGGAAGTCTTATTCCCTGCCCATAGTTGGAATAGTGATGGTTTATAATTATTTCTTAAAAATGGATTTCTCTTCAAATGAAACAAAGACATATAATAGAAAACCCACCTCATGGCAGCAAAGCAGCAACTTTAAAAAGAAAAATCTGGGGCATTAAATCACCATCTTTTTGGAGGACCTGTGTTAAATTAAATGTCATCCAAGTCATATAAATTATCTTTAAAGATGGATGAGCCACTTCTGCCTTTCTAACTACCAATAGCCATCCCCTCTGTTTTGAAAGCAGTGAATTGCCTTTTGATGGAAATTGTGTGGTATCAGCTGTCGTCAAGTTATCCACTTAATCGACATTGTTGGCTAAAAATTGGAAGAGAGTTTAAGGACTTCGCAGATTGGAAATGCTCTAAAATAGGTCTTCCGAGTATGTTGTATATTTTCCAACCCTCTATTCTTTCTGTTCCTTCCAGAAAAATCAGCCTTTGACAGAGTGACACTCACTCTTGCTAATCCAACTTTAAAGACAAAACAGTCTTTGTGGTGTTTTCATGTAAGAATACTAATGTCAACACCGGGAAAATCTTTCCAAGCAATTTAACCCCCTCCCCATCCTAGTCTCCAAAGTCACCGGCTACAATCTTAAAACTGATTGCTAGTGTAGGAAGTTAGGATCAGATGAGAGGGGAAAGGTTTCTGAAAGTGGGAAGAAAGAAAGCCCATCTCTTCAAGTAATGAGAACTTTTTCACAAAACTCAGGTATGCCTAGGGTTAGAATAAAGGATGTAGGTTTATGTTTTTGTCAAGGAGGAAAATGGATCACTACAGAGTGCTTGTATAAGTCACTAGGATAGGAGACATGCCCAACCTGAGAAACAAGCCACCTTACATAAGTAACTGTCCCCACAATGCAAGAAGTTGTCGTGATCATTCTTGGCACTGAATCATCAGACACATATAAAACCCATTATGAAATTATAAGTAGTAATTCAAACCTTTATTCAGTCTCTAGAGGAGGTATATTCTTAATGTAGCAAGTCGTCTTAAAAATTTCTCTCCCTTCCTTACCTTCTATTCTTGGTTGGTTTTAGGCAGAATGTAGCCAATCCCTACATTCTTTTTCATGTACCCTTGTCCAAAATCCTGCATGACTCTTCTGTTTGTGCCACACAGCATTTTTAGATTATTTTCTCCTATTTTAAAACTTTTCTTCCCTTTTCCCTTCTCATATGAATCTTCTACACACCCTCTTTCTCTCCTCATGATGCCAATGTGTGTAATAAAGTGGGGATTGGGGGGATGGAGAACAAGAGGGTGCCATACCACCAACACCGAGCTTTTATGTAGTTGAGAGGAAGAGGAAGGTGGGAGAAAAAGAAGCTGTGAATTTTCAGACATTTGTAGTCTTTGTCCCTGGCTCATCATGTTGCGAAGAAGATGTATGAATCAATCTCAGAGGAACCATGTGGTCCAAAAGGATGCAAAGGGCTGAATATGGAGGAGAGAAGCTATGTCTGCTGGGTTGAACAGGAACCTAGTAGGGTGCTTCTGAAGATCACTCAGTTATGTGGCTGTGAGGAGCACTAATGAGCTTTGGAAAGCAAGGGCATCACATTCTTGGTGACCAAAGGCTCCTGAAGAAAAAGCTCTGACTATGACACAGAAATAGGAGAGAGGGTAGGAAATGCAGGGGAGACTGATACCACAGGCTGGGGAGATACTGCCTAACCTGGAAGAAAGCAGAAAGGGTTTGGAAGAGGCTCTATGGTATTGGTGTGTTTTGTCCTTCCCGAGCTCATGTGATGGAAGCTTAGTCCTCAGTGTGGAGATATGAGAGGTAAAGGAGCTTTTAAGAGGTGGAGCCTGGTGGAAGGTGATTAGGTCATTGGGGGCACTGCCCTCTAAAGGATTAATGCTGGCTTCATGGAGTGAGTTAGGCTCTAAAATGATAGGTTGTTTTTAAGAGTGAGCCTAACCCTTTAATTGCTCTGGTTTCCTATTTTGCTATGTGATTCCTTCTGCCAGTATTCCTGCTATTGTGATGTCATTGGCCATGGGATCCTCACCAGAGGTGGGATTAATGGGGCTGCCTGATATCAGACTTTCAGCCTCCCAAACTTGAGCAATATAAACCTATTTTCTTTATAAATTGTTCAGCATTTTGTTATAGCAACATAAAGCAGGCTAACACAAGACTGAGCAGAGGCACCCAACCACATCACACTCATCAGGGGTTGAAGGGCCAACATACTATCTCCAAACCTCACTCTTCCTGGGCCTGGTTTGTGCTCAGAGATGCTTCTTCCCTCCCCGATGCATTGTTCCCAGGGCAGTGCCCCCACCCCTTATCATGGAGTCCTAGATTAGGATCCTGAGGTTTAGAAGGTGAGGAGGATGAGATAGCTCGTGTCATTTTAAATGAGACTGCCCCCGTGCTTGAGAATTGTTAAGTGGCAGTGGCATGATGGACTGTGTCACATCATAGATAGAAAAACTGAACCAGAGATGCCAGCAACTGACCCAGGGTCACCGGTCAGACATAAGCAAAGCGGGAACTCTCTATGCCTGGTCTCCAAATCCCTGGTCAGGACCCTTGCTCTCACATCCCAGGCCTTCTTTGAGATTCAACCATTTCATAAATTTTAGTTGTTTGCATATTTCCTCTTCTCTGGAAATACAAAGGATTGCAACATAAACTGGAGTGACTTACCCTTGATAATCCAGTAACTTTCCATTTCTAAATCCAGTGGACCTTCCCAAGATGTGAGCTATTGAAAATCTCTTCTTTAACTAAGTATTTTTCCTTAGAATGAGCATGGACCTGTGAGCACTTCTCATCACATCAGTTGCTAAGTGCATCTGAGTCATGTATCTGTGAATCTTGAGGTTGTTGGATGCAACTCCATTTCTGGCCACAACAGCAGGCAGGCCTGTGTTCTGGACCATCCATGCATGTTAGCAGCTGCAAATTGTAAGCTAGGTGATATTCCACTTGTTCAAAGCAACTGTGGAGTACACCTGGAGAGTAATGGGATTCCTTGGTATACAGGTAGGAAATAGTTGAGTCAAATTGTAGGTAAAACTGCAGTGATGATTTCATGCTAGGGTGTCCCAAGGCCCTCTCTGTTAGGGAACAGGGAAGTGTCAGGGACGTTTTTGGGTGTGCAGTATGCCTCTTAGTTCTCCAAAAAGTATGTCCATGAAATCTTTGAGCCTTTCAACAATTCATTATTATAAATGGTTTATATTTTGTTCCTTTTTTTGGAAGGAAAAACAAACAAGTAAGACCAAGGCAAAAGAGAGAAAGGATAACCAAGATTTGTAGATTGAAGGGGAGAATGTTGTTTTGGGTTTAAATAAACTCACATAAAAAATAAATCCTCAGAACTGAATCTGAATTATGTCAAATCTGATTTTACTGACTGAAGCATGGGGGGTAGGAGGAGGCCAAAGTTGGGGAGAATGTGTGACCATGGGGCTATGAACCAAGAACTTGGAGACTTGCTTTCTCCATGACTTAAAGATGTGAAACCTGGAAGTTCGGCCACACACTAGACCCCTGTGACATTTCTGTGCCACACATACAAGGCATTGAACAGAGAGGGGGACAAAGCCAGGGACTGAGGTCTGGAAGATCTGCTTTCTCCAAAGCTGAGGAGAGCAAGGGCTGTAGGGAAGGGATCTGAGAATCCTCCTCCCTGCTGTGGGTCATGAACAATTACTTTCTCCAGGAGTGCCAAACAGTCTGGAGAAACCTCCATTCATTCATCCATCCATCCATCTGCCCATCCACCCATCCACTCATCCACCCATCCACTTACCCACTCATTCTTTCCTCCACCAACAAATGCTTATCATAACTTTAATGTTTCAGGTAGGTAGGGAATGTAAATTTGATAATCAGCCAAGGTTATAAACCTGTACTTTTTCCAGAAAAGAGAAGACCTTGGAGGTAGGAGCAGAAGCACTATGTCTCAGCAGAGATCTTTGGCCCCAGAGTCCATAACAGGACATCCTGCTGCATGGTATGCCAAGGTCTGAACTGATATGGAAACCTCTCTTCTTGCCAATTCTCTTCCCTTGTAGTCCCACTTTGAAGAACACACATCAGCAATCTGTTTGCTTTCATGTAATGGAATATTATATTACAAACATTACTCCTTATTGTTTCTGCATAGACTCAGTGTTGGCAAGGCTCCCTCCCCCTCTGGGAGGAAAACCCCAACAGTGCTTCTGTCCTGCAAGCCCCTTCTAGAAGTTGAAGCTGACTTTTCTGGGGACTCTGTGATGAGCCAGATGCTCGGGATTCCTGCCTCAGAGGAATTTTCAATCAAAAAGACTCAGGAAAATGTGCACATGCCCAGAATGCACAATGACCAGGAGAAGAGGGGAGATCTAGTCACAGCTTCTATCTCCTGCTATGCTGTAGCATATGAATTTAGGCAAATTATATATGTGGCCTGTGCCTCAGTTTTCTTATCTGTAACATGGGCTTAATAATAGCATCTACTTCATAGAATAGTCTTGAGGATTAAAGTTAATATATGAAAAGAATGCATACAGTACCTGGTGCATGGACATGTTGCCTTTTGGTTAATATAGCTGCTTATTATAATGGTGGACTCCCATCACTATTGAACCTGTGCTCATTGCTTAAAGCAACAGTGTAATGAATTGTTCTTTTTCTTTTTTGGAGCTTTCTTTGTAAAGACAATATAATCTGAATAATAATATGAAAAATACATCTAATTAGAAATAGCATAGAGATGGCATCTGTGCACACAGGCTAAACTTTCCCAAGTTCAAATCCTTGGTGGCAGATGGCCGTGGCAGCCCTGCAGCACAAAACTGGGTCCCTCATGGTTACGTAGGGACTCAGCAAACCTAATCCCCAGTTACTCTGGACCCCTAGTCACTCTGGCTTCAGTTTTGTGCTTCTTTCCCTGGTTTATTTCAAAATAGGTTTTTCACACCTCCTAGATATCTCATGAGAATAGGGCTAAGGACACTGGAGATCTTCTGGAAGCTTAATGCCTGTTCTGTGGAGTGGCATCTTTGCTACTTTCTCCACGCCCACCTCTGAATCTCTCCTTTGCAACTCTATCATTTTTATTTCCAGCCTTCTCAGGAGTGCTTCTCAGAGTCTCTAAGCATCTGCCTTCCAAAGTTGTTGTCAGACATGCTACCATAGGGTGCACTTCTGGTATTTAAATCATGTGACTTCACGAGATGTACATGTGTAGTCTCAGGGAGCTTTACAATTGTGTGTATATTTGAGAAGATGGATAAGGAGATAAGACCGCCAATTGTTAAATGTTGGCAGCTTGAAATCAGCCACAGTGGGAGTTGGCAATTGGAACTTGGCAATTGCAGAGCCCCCTCCCCACCACCCTGGCATTTCTGATGTGCCTTCTAAATAAGGAAGAACAGGGAGCTGGAGGCTCTGGAGGTATGCTTTCTCAGCTGTCTTCTTGAAAGGTTGGCTCATTGCCATACAATCAAAACCCTTTCCATTTCTGCAGCAGCAGCAAAAAAGCTTTTAGATAGTAAGATTTCAACCCAGCAAAACAGACAAATCCTTATTTTTGTTGCCCTACTATAGAAGTTTCCCAGGAAACTCCAGCCAGATAAATGAAAACAACAGAGGAGTGGAGTCCTCTAGGACCCATGAAGGAGGAGGTATTCATTAAAGAGTCCAGTATGGTGAATGCCATCATAATTAAGCAGGTCTGCCTAGGGACATTTAATGGGCTCTAGCACCATATTGGTTATGATGCCCTTCCAGAAGCCCCCAGGCAGCCAGAAGGACTCTTGCTCCCAAGCCAGAGATCCATGTTTCTGTGCCATTTTCCTTTTTACAGGGTCTCCTGGATGGGATGAGCCCAGGGGCTGCTTCATTTAGCAGTTAAACTTCCCACTGAACCATTTATCACTGGGCTGGCAGGAGATATGGTGCAGAATAGCCAAATGGAAATCAGATCCCAGGGTGCTAGTGAATGGAATGGAACGTTAGT
This sequence comes from Glaucomys volans, assembly GCA_020662805.1. Taxonomy (NCBI): domain Eukaryota; kingdom Metazoa; phylum Chordata; class Mammalia; order Rodentia; family Sciuridae; genus Glaucomys; species Glaucomys volans. The sequence continues at coordinate 1,624 of JAJEJO010013771.1, read as the reverse complement.
CCTGACTCAAAAGCAGCTGCTTTGGCTGGGGCTTTGCCAGCCTGGAACACTCAAACAGGAGAGATGCTGGCCCAAGTCTGCAATGACCCAGAAAGGGAAAGGGTGATCTCCATTACACTTTGCATCACCTGGGAGTACTTTTTAACCTCTTGATGCCTAAGGCAGTTCAGACCTGTCACACCAAAATCTTTGGAGGTAGCACCCAGGTGTAATGGGTTTGGAAATCTCCCCAGGTGATTCCATCATGTAGCCAAGGTTGACACACTTGTACTGAGGAGTGAGAGCAAATTCCCACCCTAGATCCAGTTGGCATCCTCATTCTGGGGTGGCACGGCTCTTCTGGAGGCCACGGGAGGATTTGAGATGTTTTGGTTATGACTTCATCTGAAACTGCTGCTGGCATTTGGAGTGTGAGGCAAGGGGGTTTCAAAAACCCCTGAATTGGGATGGGGATATAGATCAGTTAGAGTATTTGCTTTGCAAGCACAAGGCCCTGGGTTCAAACCCCAGCACTGCAACAAAACAAAACAAAAACCCTGTATTGTGTAGAACAGTTCTTCTGCCAAATCTCTGAGGGGTATGTGTGTGTGTGTGTGTGTGTTTGTTTTGAAAGTGGAACTGAATACATACAGTCCCGACCTTGGTGGAGGATGGGGAGCAGCTTCTGTTTGAGATGCTGGTAGTGCGGAAACACAGTGTAGAGCTTTTCCTGGAAAATCAATAATCTGCTGACTGGAGTGTCTCCGCAGTGACTTGTCTAGAGTGAGAACTCCAGCTTTGTATATGCGTTTAAAGAAAACTATTTTTTAAACTATTTTCTCCCTTTTCTTTTTCCTGAAATATGAATTCATATATCCTCCTGAATATGAATGCAAATCCTGGTGAGGTGGAAGGCTGGATGGGAGAGGAGGGAAAATGGCATTTGTGGAGATGTCGTTGGCCAGAAGAGATGAAGAAGAGAATGTAATCCCACTTTCTTCACTTGGCATAGTCCACAAGATCCACTTGATGCCCCAAACGCAGATGAAACAAAGTGGCCATCATTGATCATGATATCTGTGGGATCTGCTGTGACAGGCAGGGAGTTGTTGAACTATGAAGGTGTTTTGTCCAAAGTTAATCAGCCACCTGCCCTGTGGCATGGATGTGTGGATGTTTCTGTGGTGTTTGTGACATCAGTCCTTAGTGTACAATCTGGCCTTGTGCCATCAGGTCAGCCATACCTCATCATCACTTTCTGAGGCTTTTCACCAGGGGGCATGCTGGGGAGAGTGTGGTAGGCTCTACCAAGAGCTGTGGGTTCTCTGTGGGCAGGTTTCCAGGTGCTGCCCATGCACTGGGGTCACACTCTGAGAGGTTCAGAGTTCTTTTCCAAAGATCCTCATCTTGCTCACATCACCATCAGACAGATTTTGTTTGTTTGTTTAAGTACTAGGGATTGAACCCAGGGGCACTTTGCCACTGAGCCACATCCGCAGTCCCTTTTTGCTTTTTGAGACAGGGTCTTGTTAAGTTGCTGAGACTGGCTTCACTTGGGATCCTTCTACCTCAGCCTTTCAAATTGCTGGGATTACATGTGCCACTCTGCCTGTCTTCAGCTGGCTTTTTTTTTTTTTTTTTTTTT
>JAJEJO010013769.1:0-12444 GCA_020662805.1 Glaucomys volans | reverse complement strand
CTGTAGAATACTTTGGAGAACAAACCAGCCAAAAACCATTATTGCAGGTCAAATGTCAATCTCTAAGTAGTCATGATTAGAGAAAGTTTCACTTCTTTTTCAGAAAAAGACAGTTATATCTTCTCAATGAGAAGGCAATTATCAGAGGGAACCATTGAGGTGTGTGACAGTAGGAGACGTTGGCTGCTGTATGAAATATTATGTACTCTGATTTTTGTGACCATAGGAAATTGAAGGAATCTTACACACCTGAGGAAAAAACACTTGCTATTGCAAAAAGCTCAAAAAATTTCTCTTTTCATTCCTGCTAGCACTTCCTTTGAGGAAATTCAAACCAGCTTGTTCAAATGCATACACCAGGGGAAGTACTTGACCTTGCTTTCCGCCTCAGGTAACTTGGTGCTTGGTGTTGATTTTCCTGGGAAATGTCTGTTTTCCTAATTAGGGAATGTCTCAGCAACTTGGCGGGCAACAGTGTGTAAATATGTGTATGGAATGTGAAGAGGTGATGGCTCACTGGAAGTGACATTTGGCCCAGCAGCTGAGAATTTTCTCCAGGAAATCCAGGGAGGAATGAAAACAATGACACAGCTGTGAGCAGTTTGAATTTCTAAGCACTTGGTGTTCAGTTGTGAAAGACTCCCTCAACTTACTTTGGTCCCAAAGATCAGAGTACATAGTATTTCCTGCAAATGCCTATTACTAATGCTGTCCCATGCCCCCATTCTTCTGTTCGATAATTGTCTGCTCTTGAGCAGGACAACACTCATGTTTCTTTTAGAGACAGGGATAAAAAATTCTCTTATTAGTCCCTGGACATTTATATTTGATCTTCAACAACAAATTCGGGCACACTCTTTTCAAAAGGGATCTACAGAATTTGATAGAAATGATTTGGCTCCTCTTTGGAGTGGTTTTTATCCAAAGCCTATTTATAGTCAGGTTGGGAATATGCAGTTATTTGTCATAAAGAGCCTTTTCAGACCTTGAAAATCCTCCATTTTCACCACATTCCCTCTTCTGATTAACCTAGTGAACACAAAAGTGTTGAATTAGTATCAGATTTCATTGTAAGTCAATTCCAACAGAATATCCAGCAAGCATTTGTTGTGCCAGCCAAGAATGCCTCCACAGAGACCTGGATTGCTTTTGAGGCACTATATCTTAAAACTGGACATGTCTCAGAAGCACAGATATTATGAACTTCTCATTGCTATGCCGGCATGTGTATTGAATCAGCAAGATCTACTAGAAGAAAATGCTCACCAGGTTCTAAAATTGATTGTTTTCCATTTCCTCATTTTGAATGTCCAGTTTTTCACATATTGTGACTTCATTTTTGCCTTTGAGAAAGAAATGACAAACAAATTATCACCTGACTTAAGGATTGCTAAGACAAATCTTACTTGTACACACTCAATTCTCTCTGCAAGAAAGTGAACTTCTACACCCCTACGTTTTCTACCACAACTCTCTTCAAAACAGAGAAATATAGATGAAACTCAGTTGAACATGTCCCTAGATGTACTGAGTATTCTGTGCTTTACATTTTAATGACATCATTTACTAAAGAGAATATGAAATGGCACTGATTACAGGAATTAACTTCTATTGGTATCATGCAGTAGCCACAGGGGTCTGATTTCAAGGTGTCTTTGGAAGTCAGATTCATGTATAGCCTGGATTTAAGGTGTCTTTTGAGGTCCAGATTCATCCTGTCCTAATCAGGCTCCTATATCATCACTCAGTTTCTCATTTATGGAGGATCATTGTGCCAGGGTCTGTGATACTTCCCTGTAGTCTGCATCTGCCAGCTGCTGCATAAGGAGTCCATGCATTGTGCCAGAGGGCCTTTTCTTAGAGGGGCAATAGGTAGGTCAAGAGAAATACACCTTAAGTGAATACAAAATGTGACGGTGTTTCTGCATCAATGTATGAGTCGAAGGGACCTTGGAAATTCATTGCCAGAGACTTTCTGAGTGCACTGTAATTGCAATTTAACATTTGTGGTGGTGGGTCCTGGCCTGTGTAGGGAGCATGGAAATTCTCCCCTTTATTGCCATCCACTTGCTCTCCTCCTCTCTAATGGATTAGTGACTAACTCACTCCTCTTGACATTGGGGTGCTCAACAGTATCTCAATTCTCCTTACAAGTCCTAAATCCCACGGTTCAGCTGTCTCCTGTTCAGGCACTCATGGAAAGGATTGGCATTATACGAGAGTGTCTGTGATATTTTCCAGGTCAAATTCCACCTACACGACTGATCTTCACTTTGTTCTTCTCTGCTCTGAATATCATGTTTCATCACTGCAAGTTACTGCTAATACCATACCTAGGTGAGTTTCCCAACCAAGCAATGTTCAGGGACTCTGCAAATCAGGATGATTGTAATCATAGGGCCATGACCCTGGGCCTCAGCTAGACTTGGTAAACTATTTGTCTTTGGGCAACCCTACATCTCTCAATGGTGCATTATACTTCGTGGTACAAATTGCCTGCAGTTGGGGCCCCATTCCCAAGTAGTCATGATGCCTTTTGTAGCCAAGTGTTCACATCAACCCCTCACTTTCATGGAAGGTATGGCAGAATGTCTAGCTTCTGCTAGGTCCCTGACTTGAATGTCATCCGGGTCTCAAAACTCAGAGACCATACCCACAACACATGCTGACTCCTCTTCTGTACTAGGAAGTGAGGATCAATCTTATGGCAAACATCAGATCCCTGGGACTTGCCTGCTTTCTCTTTCCTCCTACAGTACATGTGGGTCAGTCCTTCTCTTGAAGGTTCCTCCACAGCAAGCAGGAGCCTAATAGGTTCTGGTGGCCATAAAAACCATGACGCCATTGTGCTCTCTTATGACCTTTTACTGCATCCAGTATGTGCTGCACACCTTGGAAGGCAGCCAAGTTCTTCCTGGAACACAAGTTGCTCAAGGCCCAACAACAAGCCCTAGGTTGAGACACAACCTAAGTTTCTGACATGATCCATACAATTTCACCCCCTTCCAAATGAAAATTCCACGTGACAGCCCCTTCCACACTTCGTAATGTGTATTTCCTCTCTTTTCCTTCCATTTCCCAGGAGTACCTATCAACAAGTTAGCCATTCCTTGATTATAATCATAACTAGTGTAGCACCTTTCGTGGTAGAAATGAAGAACTGACAGTTCAATGGACAGCTCTTTCTCCAAATAACCTCACTGTATAGTTATGTGAGGAATTTCTGCAAGCACAAGTACTGGAAAGTTGAAAACTGAATGGGATTCATTTTTTCTCTGAGGAATTATTCTTCATGAGTTACTATGCCCTGTGACTATGTATCAGGAAATACACATTTTCCACCCACTCAGGGACCTGAGGTGAAAAGCAACATCCAGCACATCCACTGGGATATGAATTTATCTGAGCTGCTTTGAATTTCCTTCTGAGAAGTTTGGGAGGAATGAAAATAATGACAGATGTGTGAGCGGTTTTATTTATATGTACTTTGTGATCACATATGAAAGATTTCCTCAAATATCTTTGGTCCCAAAGATCAGAGCATATAAATGTCGTATGATTTCCTATTTCTGCTACTGCCACACATCTCCATGCTTCCATGGTATACTTGTCTGACTTTGAGCAATTGCACACTAGTGTTCCCAAGAAAAACAAAGATAAATGTTTCTCTCTTTATATCTCCCTTGACATTCAGACTTTACCTGCAACAAAGGATCCTGGTCCTTTTTCTCATAGTCATTTTACAGAATTTGATACATATTATTTGGCTCTTTATTGGGGTGGATTTTATCCACAGCATATCACAGAGTCAGGTTGTGGAATAAGTCCTGAATAGAGAGAGAACCTGCATTCTCCTTCATGAGCCAGAAAAATCCACACTGTTTCAAGGAAATCCTTGCATTTCAAACCCTTCAACTCATCAGGCTGTACCTCTCCTCTCATTGGCCCTCATGCCCCAGAAAATTTTTAAGCATGTTAGGTATTTGTTCAGTGGTATGAAATCATAGTTTGCAGCATTGTGCAGAGAAATGATGGACTGCCAGTTCAGTGGACAAGACTTTCTCCAAATAATATTGCTGCAAAGAATGTTGAGAGGAATTCCTGCAATCATAACTACTGGATGTTTGAAAACTGAATGGAGATCATTTTGTTCTCTAAACAAATATTGTTCATGGGTTAGTAGGGCCTGTGATCTGTCACCTATCCCATTTCTTATAAATACACTGCTCATGAAGTTGTTGAGATATTTCCTTTCTCAGAGAAAGAGACTTTGCCCAGTAAATCCAGCTTTTCCAAAAACCCACATGCCTGAGTTGAAGAGCAAGATCTAGCACTACCCTGGGATATGCAATAGGCCCAACTGCTTAGAACTTCCTGCAAGAAAGCCGGGAAGAACGAAAACAATTGCAGAGATGTGAGCAGTTTGAAATCATAAGCATTTGGTGATCTCATGTGGATGATTCCCTCAATTTACTTTGTCCCCAAAGAGAAGAACTTGCAATGTTTCCTACAAATGCATACTGCCAAAAGTGTGCCATGTCTCCAATGTTCCCTCAAACAACTCTCGGTTCTTGAGTGTCAACAAGACTCGTGTTTCTTAAAGGAATAGCTATGAATCATTCTTTCATCATTCGTACCTAGACATTGGGATTTGATCTTCAACAATCGATGCTGGCAATACTGCTCCCAACAGTGATGTACAGAACTCGATATAAATTTTTGACTCTACTTTTGGGTTTTTTATACAAAACTTGTCACATATTTAGTTTTGGGATCATGCAGTCATCTGTCTTAATGAGCCCCTTCAGATCATGCCAAACCTCCAGTGTCTCTATATTACCTACTCTGATCAATCTAGTGAACACAAAATGGTTGGAAAATTATCAGATTCCATTGCAAGCCAATTCTCAAGAGAGGATTCAGCAATCACCTGTGGTGCCACAAACAATGCCTCCACAGAGACCTGGACTGCTTTAGAAGAACTGTTCCTTAGAATGAGACAACTCTCAGGAATGCAGATGTTATCACCTTCTCAATACTATGCTACCATGTGAATTGAATCAGTAAGACGTACAAGATGAAAATGCTCACCAGGCCTTAAGTTGATGGTTTTCCATTTTCGCATTTTGAAATTCCAGTTTAGCACATATTGGGACTTCATTTTGCCTTTCAGCAAGAAATGACATTCAAAGTATCATTTAACTTAGGGTTTGGGTAGAAGAATTGTTCTCGTGCACACTCCAGTCTTTCTGCAAAATAAATAGACTTCTATATACCTAAGTCTTCCAACACAACCACAATATCAACTTCAAAACAGAGAGATGCACACAAAACCCAGCTGCACATTGCCCTTGGTGTACTCAATATTGTGTGCTTTATATTTTAAAGACATCATTTTTTAAAGACTTTTATGATTTGGTGCTGAATACAAGAATGAATTTCTGCTGAAATCATTCAGTAGCCACAAGGTTTTGTAGTGCATGGTTTGGCTGTGTCTCTCAAGGTCCAGATTCATCCTGTCCTCATCAAGCTCATGTTTCATCCCTCAGGTTCACATTTTTGGAGGATTGTTAGCCAGGGTCTGTGAAACTGACCTGTAGTCTGCACCTACCAACTGCTGGATAAATTTTTGATGGAATTGTGCAAGATGGCCTTTTCTCAGATAGACAATAGGCAGGTCAAGAGAATTACACCTAAAATGAAATCATAATGTGAAGGTTTTTCTGCATCAAAATATGAGGGGAAGGGTCCCTTTGAAAATCATTACCAGACATTCTCTGAGTGCACCATAATTGTAAGTCAACAGCTATTTTGGTGGGTTGTGGCCAGTAGACTGAGCATGGAAATCCTTTCATCAACTGCCAGTCACTTTTCAGCCTCTTTCCTAATTGACTAATTATTAAATCCCTCGCCTCGACATTGGAGAGCTCAGCAGCTCCTCACATTTACTTACAGTTCCTAAATCTCCGGGTTCAGCTATCTCCTCTTTGGGCACTCAGGGAAACTTTTGGCATCACCAAAAAGTAGCTGTGATGTATTCCAGTTCAACCCTAATCTAACTGACCAAACATTTTGGCATATTCCTCTGCACAGAGATTTAGTCCATCAGCTCTTTTGTGAGTTTCTGCTAAGGCCCTAGGCCAGTTTCCCAATTCAGCAATTTGCTGGGTGAGTCCAGCAGAGGATGAGTGTTACCATAGGCCATGCCCTTGTGAACTGTCTTTGACATGGTGATGCACACATCATCGGGCACCCTCACATTACTCCCTCGTCCACTGCCATGGTTGGGGACCAATTGCCTATAGCAGGGTCCCCATTCCAGGAAATCATGATGCCTCCTGTATCCAAGTGAGCACATTAGTCCCTTTCCGAAATGCACTGTATATGAAACTGTCAGGCTCTCAGGAGGTACAATTTTCTTGGATGGAATCAGATGTTTCAAAAGAAGAAGCTCCAGCCCACAGCATATACTGATTGTGCTTCTCCTGTACTAAGAGGTTAGGATCCCTTCTTTTGCAAGCAAGAGAACAGTGGGCCTTACCTGCTTCATCTTCCCTCCTACCATCACACCTGGGCATGCTATTTTCAAGAAGTTTTCTCCATAGCAGCCAGGGCCATGGGAGATTCTGGTTGTTCCCTGAGCAAATATTGTTCATGTGCTATTAGGGCCTAGGATCTGTCACATATTCCTATTCCTTATACATACTTACAGTGCCTTATAAAGTTGCTGAGATATTTCCTTTCTCAGAAAAAGAGACTGTGCCCAGTAAATCCAGCTTTTCCAAACACCCACATACCTGAGTTGAAGAGTAAGATCAGCACTGCCCTGGGATATGCAATAGGCCCAGCTGCTTAAAACTTCGTCCAGGAAAGCTGGGAAGAATGAAAACAATGGCAGAGATATGAGCAGTTTGGAATCATAAGCATTTGGTATTCTCATGTTGATGATTCCCTCAATTTACTTTGGTCACAAAGAGAAGAACATGTAATGTTTCCTACAAATGCATACTTCTAATACTGTGCCATGTCTCCACTATTTTCTCAAATAACTGTCTGCTCTTGAGTGGTGAAAAATCTTGTGTTTCTTATAGGAACATGTATGAATCATTCTTTCATTATTCACACCTAGACATTGGGATTTGATCTTCAACAAACGATGCTGGCAAAAAGATTGCTCTCAAAAGTGATGTACAGAATTCCATATAAATTTTTTGAATCTACTTTTGGGTTTTTTAAACCAAAACTTGTCACATAGTTACTTCTGGGATCATGCAGTCAACTGTGTTAAAGAGCCTCTTCAGATCATGCCAAACCTCCAGTGTCTCTACATTACCTCATCTGATCAATCTAGTGAACACAAAACTGTTGGTAAAGTATCCGATTTCATTGCAAGCCAATTCTAAACAGAAGATTAAGCAATCAACTGTGGTGCCAGCAAACAATGCTTCCAAAGAGACCTGGATTGCTTTAGAGCACTATTTCTTAAAATGAGACAACTCACAGGAATACAGATGTTATCACCTTCTAATTACTGACTTGAATGTCTTCAGGTGTCTCAAATCCCTGAGACCATACCCACAACACATGCTGACTTCTGTACTAGGAAGTGAGGATCACTCTTATGGCAAACATCAGATAACTGGGACTTGCCTGCTTTCTCTTTCCCCCTACAGTACATGTGGTTCAGTCCTTCTCTTTAAGGTTCCTCCACAGCAAGCAGGAGCGTAATATGTTCTGGTGGCCATGAAAACCATGATGCCATTGTGCTCTCTTATGACCTTTTACTGCATCCAGTATGTGCTGCACACCTTGGAAAGCAGCCAAGAACACAAGTTGCTCAAGGCCCAGCATCAATCACTAGGGAGAGACAAACCTGAGTTTCCAACATTAGCCATACAATTTCACCCCTACCAAATCATATTTCCACATGCCAGACCCTTCCACACTTCATACTGTGTATCTCCTCTCATTTCCTCCCATGTCCCAGGAGTACTTGTCAACAAGTTAGCCATTCCTTGATTAAAATCAAAACTAATGTAGCAGCTTCCTTGGGATAAATGAAGAACTGACATTTCAATGGAGAGCTCTTTCTCCAAATAATCTCACTGTATAGTTTTGTGAGGAATTTCTGCAAACACAACTACTGGAAGTTTGAAAACTAAATGTGATTCATTTTTTCTCTGAGGAAGTATTCTTCATGAGTCACTATCCCCTGTGATTCATAACCTATTCTCACTCCCTCTATGTCACCACTGACTCTGCCTCGTGAACTGGCTGAGACATTCCCTTACTAAGAGGAGCCAACTATATCAGGAAATCCAAGTTTACCACCCACCCAGGGACGTGAGGAGAAAGGCAACATCCAGCACATGCACAGGGATATTTATTTGTCCCAGTTGCTTTGAATTTCCTCCTGAGAAGTTGGGGAGGAATAAATATAATGACACAGGTGTGAGCCGTTTTATTTATAAGCACTTTACGATCACGTGTGAAAGATTTCCTCAAATTTCTTTGGTCCTAAAGATCAGAGCATATAATATTACCTATGAATTCCTATTTTTGCTACTGCCACACATCTCCATCCTTCCATGGTATAATTGTCTGCCCCTGAGCAATGACACACTTATGTTCCCAAGAAGAACAGAGATAATTGTTTCTCTCTTCATATCTCCCTGGACATTGGGACTTTACCTGCAACAATAGATACTGGTCCTTTTTCTCATAATCATTCTACAGAATTTGAGAGAAATTATTTGCTCTTAATTGGGTGGGTTTTAACCACAGGATATCACACAGTCAGGTTGTGGAATAAGTCAAAATAGAGAGAACACCTGCATTCTCCTTCATGAGCCAGAAAATTCCACACTGTTCCTAGGAAACTCTTGCATTTTAAACCCTTCCAGTCCACAGGCTGTACCTCTCCTCTCCTTGGCTCTCATGCCCCAGAAAATTTGGAAGCATGTTAGGTATTTGTTTAGTGGTATGAAATCATGGGTTGCAGCATTGTGCAGAGAAATAATGGACTGCCAGTTCAGTGGACAAGACTTTCTCCAAATAATATTCCTGCAAAGAATGTTGAGAGGAATTCCTGCAATCATAGCTACTGAATGTTTGAAAACTGAATGGAGATCATTTGTTCCCTGAGCAAATATTGTTCATGTGTTACTAGGGCCTGTGATCTGTCACCTATTCCCATTCCTTATACATACTTAGAGTGCCTCATGAAGTTGCTGAGATATTCCCTTTCTCAGAGAAAGAGACTGTACCCAGTAAATCCAGCTTTTTCAAACACCCACATACCTGAGTTGAAGAGCAAGATCCAGCATTAACCTGTTATATGCAATTGGCCCAGCTGCTTAGAATTTCTTGCAGAAAAGCTGGAGAAGAATGAAAACAATGGCAGAGATGTGAGCAGTTGGGAATCATAAGCATTTGGTGTTCTCATGTGGATGATTCCCTCAATTTACTTTGGTCCCAAAGAGAAGAACATGCAATGTTTCCTACAAATGCATACTGCTTTTTTTATTTGCTTATTGATTTATTGAGTACAAATGGAGTACAGCTATAGTTTCTCTGGTTGTACACAAAGTAGAATCACACCATCTGTGCATTCATACATGTACACAGGGCAATGATGTCTGTCACACATTCTGTAAATATTCTTACCCCCCAACCCCTGACCACACCCCTCCCTTCCCTCCATGCTATCTATCCTTCCTCCATTCATATGCATACTTCTTATACTGTGCCATGTCTCCATTCTTCCCTCAAATAACTGTCTGCTCTTGAGTGGTGAAAAAACTCGTGTTTCTTATAGGAACAGGTATGAATAATTCTTTCATCATTATACCTAGACATTGGGATTTGAACTTTAACAAAGGATGCTGGCAAAAAGACTGCTCTAAAAAGTGATGCACAGTATTCGATATAAATTTTTTCACTCCACTTTTGTGTTTTTTTAACCAAAATTTGTCACATAGTTAGTTCCAGGATCATGTAGTCAACTGTTTTAAAGAGCCTCTTCAGATCATGCCAAACCTCCAGTGTCTATACATTACCTCCTCTGATCAATCTAGTGAACACAAAACTGTTGGAAAAGTATCAGATTTCATTGCAAGCCAATTCTAAATAGAGGATTCAGCAATCATCTCTGGTGCCAGCAAACAATGCTTCCACAGAAACCTGGATTGCTTTAGAAGCACTATTCCTTAAAATGAGACAACTCACATGAGTACAGATGTTATCACCTTCTAATTACTATCCTGCCACATGAATTTAATCAGTAAGATGTACAAGATGAAAATGCTCACGAGGTTCTTAAGTTGATGCTTTTCCATTTTTGCATTTTGAAGTTCCAGTTTAGCACATATTGGGACTTCATTTTTGCCTTTCAGCAAGAAATGACATTCAAAGAATCACCTAACTTAAGGTTTTTGTAGAAGAATGGTTCTTGTGCACACTCCAGTCTTTCTGCAAAAGACATAGGCTTCTACATACCTAAGTTTTCCAACACAACCACAATATCAACTTCAAAACAGAGAGATGTAGACAAAACCCAGTTTCACATTGCCTTTGGAGTACTCAATATTGTGTGCTTTATATTTTAAAGAAATCATTTATTAAAGACTTTTATGATTTGGTGCTGAATACAAGAATTAATTTCTGCTGAAATCTTTCAGTAGCCACAAGCTTATGTAGAGCCTGGTTTGGCTGTGTCTTTCAAGGTCCAGATTCATTCTGTCCTCATCAAGTTCTTGTTTCATCCCTCAGTATCATGTTTTGGAGGATGGTTGAGCCAGGTTCTCTGACCCTGACCTGTAGTCTGCATCTACCAACTGCTGGATATATTTTTGATGGAACTGTCCCAGAGGGCCTTTTCTTAGATAGGCAATAGGCAGGTCAAGAGAATTACACCTTAAGTGAAATCATATTGTGAAGGTTTTTCTGCACCAAAGTATGAGGGGAGGGTCCCTTTGAAAATCATTACCAGACATTCTCTGAGTGCACCATAATTGTAAGTCAACAGCTATTTTGGTGGGTCATGGACAGTAGACTAAGCATGGAAATCCTCTCATCGACTAGCAGTCACTTGTTAGCCTCTTTCCTAATTGACTATTTATTAAGTCCCTCCTCTCAACTTTGGAGAGCTAAGCAGGTCCTCACATTTACTTACACTTCCTAAATCCCTGGGTTCAGCTATCTCCTGTTTGGGAAACTTTTGGCATCACAAAAGAGTAATTGTGATGTTTTGCAGTTCAACCCTCACCTAACTGACCAAGCATTTTGGCATATTTCTCTGCACAGAGATTTAGTCCATCAGCCCTTTTGTGAGTTTCTGCTAAGGCCCTAGGCCAGTTTCAGAACTTAGCAATTTGCTGGGTGAGTCCAGTGCAGGACAAGGGTTATCATAGGGCCATGCCCCTGTGAACTGTCCTTGACATGGTGATGCACACATCATCGGGACCCTCACATGACTCCCTGTGCACTGATACTCTTGGGGATCAATTGCCTGTAGCAATGTCCCCATTCCAGGAAATCATGATGCCTCCTGTATCCAAGTGAGCACATTAGTCCCTTTCAGAAATGCTCTGTATATTAAAATGTCAGGCTTTCAGGAGGCACCTTTGTCTTGGATGGACTCAGATGTCTCAAAACCAGAAGCTCCTGCCCACAAGACATAGAGATTGTGCTTCTCCTGTACTAAGAGGATAGGATCCCTTCTTTTGCAAACAAGAGAACAGTGGGTCCTACCTGCTTCCTCTTCCCTCCTACCATCACACTTGGGCAAGTCCTTTTCATGAAGTTTCCTCTGCAGCAGCCAGGGCCTTGGTAGATTCTGGTTGCCCTGTTAATTGATAAGCCATTGTGCAGTCCTATGAACTTTCTGTGACTGCAGGTATGTGCTCTGCAGCATGGATGACTGCCAAGCCATTCATGGAAAACCAAGTTGGCCAATGTCCAGGAATAAGCCCTGGTTTTAGAAAAAACTTGCATTCTTCTACATGAGCCAGAAGAATTCACACCTTTCCAACCAATCTCCCACACTCCAGACCCTTGCACTCTACGTTCTATAGCTCTCCTCTCTTTACCTTTCATGCCCCGGAACACTGGTTAACAAGTTAGGTAATTGATAAGAGGGATGAAAACCTGGGTAGCAACATTGTGCAGAAAAATGATGGATTGCCAGTTTAGTGGACAGGTCTCTCCGCAATAATGTAATTGCAAGGAATGTTGAGAGGGATTCCTTCTAACAACTACTGGATATTTGAAAACTGAACAGAGATCATTTTGTCTGTGGGCAAATATTATTTATGTTATCATAGGTCCTGTTATCCATCACCTCTTCCCATTCCCATACTTATTTATAGACTCTGTTTCATGAAGGTCCTGAAACATTCCCTTTTTCAGAGAAACAAACTATGACCAGGAATCCAGGTTTTCCAA
>JAJEJO010013768.1:0-12868 GCA_020662805.1 Glaucomys volans | reverse complement strand
GTATGAATCTACATCGTGCAAAACCATAGAAATGAAAAGTTGTACCCCATTTGTGTACAATGAATCAAAATACAAAAAATGCAAAAATAAAAAAAAATAAGTAAATTTTATAAAGAATTCAATGAGAGCTAAAATATCTGAAATACTTACTGTCTTATTTACACAAAGGTCAAATCGTTAGGTGACTTTTTCTTTCTTCATGCTATTTTTTTATATTTATGAAAAAAAAACTCATGTAAAACCTCTTATCTGAGACACAAAACCAAGCCTGTGAGCACTTGGGGCCTGATACCATCTTGCTGTCTCTCAAGGCCATTTGCACTCAGTCCCCGTCTCCAGGGGAAGCCTGCTAACAGAGATCAGAGCACCTGCCTTGGGCCCCAGGAGCCCCTGCACAGACCCAGAGAGTGTGGCAGCAACTTGCATGGGCAGCAAGGCCTGAGGACCAATGAACCGAAGAAGAGACAAGAATTCCATTAGGAAGGTCAGGTGACCAAACCTAGTAAAGACCCAGAAACCAACTGAAAACTATATTCATCAACAAATCCAGGTAAGCATGCTAACTAAAATATTTTTACATCACTGATTGTCTTTTTATTTTAAGCTATTAAATTTAAAATTTTTAAACATTTATTACTTTTTATTTCTTTTCCTTCTTTTAGATAAAATTTCTTTTATTTGTAATGGATCTTGTTAGGTGTACATGATAATAGAATTTACCTTGATATAATAATGAAAGCATGGAATATATTTCGATCCAAGTCAGACCCCAGGAAGTGCCCTTCCCCTCCCCCTGCCATCTGCCATTTCCTCTGCTCTATGTTACTGATCTTTCTGCAATTTACATATATTTCTTTACTTGGTGTCTTATGGTTGTACACAGGAAAGCCAGGTCAGGTTCATTCCACTCTCTTCCTCTCCCATTCCACCTCCCTCCCCTCCATTTCCCTCTTCTACTCTACTCACCTGTGCCCCATTATTTTTTTACACCCTCCCATCCCAACTTACCTTGGGTTGGCTTCCACATAGAAGAGAACACATTTGACCTTTAACATTTAGGGAATGGCTTATCACAACTGTCATCTTTCAAATGGACTGTGGCCGATGTGAGGCCATATTACCTTTGTAATGGGATTTGTGTACCTGCCAGCATGCAAAGGTGGTGCTCTTCCCTGGAATGCATCCATGCCACTGGACAGAATGAGGGAGCAGTGCAGAGATGCATGATCTGCATCTCAGATTCTCTTTTAAGTTTTAAATGCACATGTGAAATCCCTCTGACATCTCAGACATCCCAGTACATCCAAAACAGTGCTCCAACAATCCCGTGGTCACAAGCAGGACTTCAGAGTCACCCAGCATTCCATGAGTCCCTTGGTCATGTCTATGCAGGCCAAGCCTTTCTAAGTATCTTCTCAAGGCTGCTGGAGTCTCTGTCACCACTGCTCCTTCTAGTGGTGAAAGGAGAATTAGCATCAGCTCCCAGACCTGGTGAGCAGTTCTTCATTTATTCCTATTCTAAACGTGATACAGCTACACATTAAATAATAGCTTCCTAAATGCTCTAGGCAGTGGGCATTTGGAAGAAGGCCAGAAGAACCCTGGATTGCAGAGTTTTCAGTTTACCTTGAAGGAAAGACAATACATGAACATGCACCATTTCCACTATTGCTACTATCCTGGCCGCTCTGAGGTGTCTCCCCCTGGAGCACTGCCGTTCCTCAGGACAGGTGGGGCAATGGGAATCCAGGTCCACAAGTGTCTCCTGTCCAAGTTGAATCTGTTTGGCACTTGTGTTTCCTGTAAAAATAGAGTCAAATATCAGCTCTTTTATATCCAGTTATCTGAATGATCTCAGGATGGAAGGCAGTGGTCTTACAGTCTGTCATGTCCCTGCAGCTCTGGTGTTATACTCAAAATCAGGGGAAAGTAGTTTTAGCAGAGCATCTTTTACTCTGCTACAATTTTCTTGTAGTGAAAAGCACTGTCTGCTGCATTAACATCCTGAATTTATTTTAATATAGTGTTTTCTGGGCTAAAAGAGAGAAAGAAGCCTTTATCTGTTCAGTACGTTGGGTTTGCAGTGACGCTTCCTTGAAATGCTACTTGTTCTTTCTGTGATCCACAACTCAGAGCTGTGGCTGCAGATGGATGTGCTGACGTGTGTCTCCTTTCAGAGCTCTCTGTACTGTTTGGAGTGCATTTGGTTTTGGGAATGCTGGCTTCACTCAGCAACAACATGCAGGACAGTGATCAGACTTCCAGAGAAGTCCTCTCCCACCATGAGATGAGCTGTCAGTGGATGGTCTTTATGTATGATCAATCACATGCAAAGAATCTCAGATCCCTGATGGAGAGCCAGGCACAATCATTACTCATGGCAGGAGCATCCATTCCAAATCTGCAGACATAGTGTTCTTTCCTTCTTGAATCTTGGAGACAATGAGAAAAAAAATCAACAGTCTAGGTAAGAGAGCCTGAAGACTTCATTGAAGTCAGAGATGGAATGAAAAAATTGATGAGTGTTATTGTGTTGTGCAACTCAGACACTAATGAAATTTGTAATGGGATAAGAAGAGAGTAAGACTTTTCAGGTGTCTTTGGGTCTCTGCTTGGACAGACAAACTCCCTGTGCCTCCAGTAGGAGTGCAGCATGTGGGGAAGAAGCTGGCCACGCTCACCTCACTGGTGGAGTTCTTTGGGTGGACCTGGGGATGGGAGCCTCTGCAGTCTCAGTATGCTCTCCCTTGTTATATACTTTTCTCGTGGGCACAGTTTGTTGAGTGGGTGACAGAAATTGAGAATGTAATAAGTAGAAAACAGAAGAGTGAATGATCCTTGAACAGGATCAGGTGCCAAAGTGAAAAGATAGGGAACACAAGCTTCCAGATTGTCCATGCATGAGACTGCAAAGATGCTTTGTGTCTAGGAGACTGAGAGCAAGTCATCTCTATTCACAGAAGTATGTCCGCAGAGAACATCAGGGTGGGGCCATCAGGGCAGTGGAAATGAACACATTTGTTTCAGAGTAAGTCCCAGGACCCTGGTTAAGGGGTGTAGAAGAAAGAAAAGTTCCAGAAAGTGAGAAAGAAGTGTCTGATGCTGGCTGAATTGTCATGTTATCAATGTGTCCTGTAAAATTTTATGTATTGGAAACTTGATTCCTGTAAACTATGTGGAGTTGTTCATGTTTACCTAGCCAGGTGTCCCAGAAGCAATGACTGAGATGGCTTATGTAAGTCAGAAACACAGGGCTTGCAAAGTCGTATGCAATCTATAATGTCATATTTAGCAACAGAGCAAGCATGGTCTTACATAACCCATGATTTCATACTTGGCAACTGCTGGCGATGTTGTAATCCTGTACATATACTTGTGTCTCCCAATTGTTGCCTCCAACATATGAAGAAGCTGCAAGAAGGTTCCATGCAGATATTGGCACTATGCAATTTAATTACCAGTTTCAAGAAGTATGAAGAAGTAAATTTATTTTCTTTATAAATTGTCCAGTTCATGGTTTTCCATTATAGCAACAGAAGATGGACTAAAGTGGTGGTGACGACAGAGGTTGGATCAGAGGAACAGATGTGTGAGGACCAACAGAGCAGTCATGGGTCCTGGGGACATTGAGAAGCACCTCATAGGTTATTAATTTTCTGGGGTGCCTAATTAGGATAGTTTGAGCCAAGGGCCTGAAGCACCTAGAATTTATCCACCAGTGACTTTGCTTTAGTAGTTTGGGGACAGAATAGGCCCACACTTTTGCCTCTGTCCTCACGGACTCCTGTGAATGAGGCCATGAATGCCACCTCTGTCACAGATGTACCTCAGACAGGAAAGATCTACTGATCCTCAATCATCATCCTCTCTGGGGACATTGTGGGAAGGGCCAGGTCATTATGCACAGGTATCTCTGTGCTTGAGCAAGGTAGGTATCTGCACACCTGAAACTGAAGGCTGCAGCTGCTGGGAGAGAATCAGCCTGAACTCTCCACCACTGAGCCTGGGGTGCCCCATGGGCCCAGCCTCACCTGGTTACTGAGGAACACGGCAATCTCCTGGCTTGTGCCAGAACCAGGTGAGTCAGTTCTTCTAATCAATGTGCATAATGTTCTTATCAGCTCTGCAGATGATGGCAACTTCTCTGGGACACAGTCCTTAATGCTCAAGTCTGAGAAAGAGCAAACTGCTCTCAGGACCTGCCATTATAGACCAAGACTGGACCCCCAGTGTTGTTTCTTTATAGGAGACTGAATGGAAAGTTCCTCTCTGTTATGTGCGAGCTAGAGAACTAAGTAATGCTGGGACAATTCATTTGTGTTCTATCTGAGAGTCAGCTTCCCAAGGAGGCCCAAGGAAGGAACTGTTCATCCTATTTTTCTGATTTCATGCATTATCCTCATGTGGAACAGAGAACTGCAGGGGACCAAAGGCCTGGAGCACTAAGTTCATCCTCCTGCCCACTTCTTAAGTTTACTTTTGATAAGGGCTTATCAATGTTCTTTATCTTGTCAAAGTATCAACTCTGTGGCATTGATTCTTTCTGTTTTTTTTTTTATTCTAAATTTCATTGATTTGGCTCTGACCTTAATTGTTTCCTGTATTCTGCAATTGTTTTTCTTTTTTGGGGGGGTGTCCTGGGGATTGAACCCAGGGGCACTCAACCACTGACCACATCCCCAGCCCTATTTTGTGTTTTATTTAGAGACAGTGTCTCACTGAGTTGTTTCGGGCCTAAGATGCTGTGGCTGGCTTTGAACTCACAATCCTCCTGCCTCAGCCTCTCAAGTACTGGGATTACAGGCATGTACCACCGAGCCCAGTTCTACAGATTTTTGAATCAGTTTGTTCTTTCTTTATCAGGGCCTTCATGTATACCATTAGATCATTTATGTGGAATCTTTCTGTTTTTGTTGTTTTGTTTTGTAGTGTGATACTCAATGCTATAACCTTTTCCCTTAGGACTACCTTTATTCCGTCTCAATTTGGTATGTTGTGCCTCTATTCTCATTTTGGTTTCTAAGAATTTCATGATCTTCTCTCATTTCTCCTGTTATCCATTAATTACTCAATACTGTGAGTTCCAATCTCCATGTATTTACATCTTTTATATAAGTTTTCTTGCTGTTCATTTCTATTTTCATTCCATTATAATCTGTTAAAATACACAAGATTATATCCTTTATTTTGTAATAAATTGTATTGTACTTAGAATATCATCTGTTTTGGAAAAAGTTCCATGAGCTTCTGAGAATAAAGTGAATTCATCTGTTTTTGGAGTGAAATATTTTGTAGTTGTCAATTAGGCCCATTTTACTTGTATTACTAACTAGGTTGGAAATGGTTTTACATATTTTATGTCTGGATAACCTGTCTCTTGGTGAAAGGGATGTGTTGAAATCTCCCAGTACTGTCACACTGGTGTCTCCCAGAGATTCAATGTCAAGAAGTATTTTAAGGTAATGGAGGGCACCCACATTGGAGGCATGTATATTCACCATCATTATATCTGCTTATTGAATTATTCCCTCTACCAGAATGCAGTGGCTTCCTTTACTTCTCTTGATTATGTTTTGTCTTCTATCTGCTTTGTCAGATATGAGAATAGATAGATACGCATGTTTTCAGAAGTCATTCTCTTGTGATATTTTTGGGTACTTTAACTTTCGGTCTATGGACGTCTTTGCCCATCAAAGTATTGGATTTCATTGTTTAATCTATTCAACTAATTTCAATATCATTATGGATAGATGTTTATTAATTTCTACCATTTTGTTTGTTTATTATATTTAATCCAGTCTTAATTTTCATTTAGTCAGTTGCACCTCTAGAGAATTTTCTAGATTTGGGGTTAGTTTTTAGTTGTTCTGTGCATAATATAGGTTTAAATATTTTTCATAGTTCTAGCTAAGTGCTCATGAAATAATTTGTTTATCCTTAACTATGGAAAGTTTTCTTTTCTTTTCAATCCTAAAAGATACCTGTGTTGCCTATAGCAATCTTGGTGAGCAACTGTCTTCTCCTAGGACTAGGTATGTATGGCTGGGGTTTCTCTTTCCAAGTGCACTGTCATTTTAGGGTCTCATTTGAGAAGTCAGAATAAGCATTGGTTTCGTTCTACATGTGATTTGTTGCTTTTCTATTGTGAATTTAATGTTTTCTTTGTTTTTGGTTAGACATTTTCATTTTGTTGTTCCCTGAAAAGGTTCTATCTTGTTCTTGTCTACTTGAGGTTCTATCTGAATCCTATATTTGAATATCAAGCTCATTTCTAAAGTTAGGATTTTTCTGCTTTTATTTCACTGAAAATTGTCTTAATGCCTTTAGTCTGTATTTCCATGTTGATCTCACTGTCTCTCAAGTTTGATCTCTTGGTGTTGTCCAGGAATTCCTGAATATTCTGATCCCCCTCTTTTATTGATTTGTTGGTATTGCACAATCAGTAGTTAAGTTCATTTGCTCTGCTTTAAAAGCCTGAGGTTCTATTTCTTACATAATTTAATCTGTTGGTCATCATTTGAATTGAATTTTTAATTTGAAATATTGCATTTTTTTTCCAGTTGCTTTCTTATAATTATCTCCATTTGTTTGTTGAAACATCCTTTCACCCCCTGTATTTGCTCTTTTATTTCCTTCCTTAAGCATTATTCAAGCATTGAAATATTAATTTTTTATGGCTTTTCTCTGGAATTTTAACTCCTTCCACATCTGTGGTTTCTAAGTTGGATGATTGTAAGTTTGGGGTTGAATTTGGTTTGCTTGTTTCCACATGTTTTCAAAAGTTTTAGATTTGTCCTTGTATTAGAATGGATTTTTTTTCTGCTTTTTTGCATTTTTTGATGTACAATTATCTTTTTTTCTAGGGTCTTCTCTCTATTTTTCCTGCACTAGCAGATGTGCAATAGTGGGACCTGAGATCCCCCTTCCTTCTGTTCCTAGTTGGGGTCTGTTTATTCCTTTGTAGTTTTTGTGTCCCCTGTTTTGTATGTTGAAGTAGTTCTGAAGCCCTAGTGAGGCTAAATTGAGTGTGGAGTGAGGTTGCTGGTACTTGACTGAGTTGTGAGTGTAGCAAAGCAGCAGAATATATACCCTGAAAATTTATATCATCCCAATCACTGTCCAGCCCCTCTTAGAGAACGAAGGAGAAATAAATAAGAATAATGGGAGCAACCAATGTACAGACTTAGAATAGATGTCCAGTTCCTACTATGATGTCTCTAACACAAATTGTCACCTGGACAGATATGGTGGGGTCAGCATTTAGCATCAGCACCACTATTCCCACCATGCCCACCACTATTCCCCTCAGTGCTTGACACGGTTCCACTGGGAATAATGAAGATTCTTGCATGGTCTAATCTTCTAAATGTGGACATGGCATACTCCTTCTTGTTTTTGTGTTATTTCTTATTGTTATTCGTAAAGATTTCAGTAGATAATCAGACATTAAGTGATTTGGAACATAAAAATAATACCGCTCAAACCTTAGTTGCTATCATATTAATATTACCTTAAGCAAACAGAAAAAATGTTGTGGGTCAGATCAACAAGAGTTACTGTCCCCTGCTATCAGTTAGCAGCCAGACTGCCTGGCTGATTTAACCCAAACCAGGTTGTGCCCCGCTCTTAGTGAAACTGTTTTCACAGTTCAGGGACCACAGTGGATTGCATATAAGATTGATGGGAAGCTGTATCTTGGGTTTCAATTAACTATTAACAGAAGGAAGTTCCACTTAATATACTATAGACAAGTCAAAAGGTATTTATGCTTCAGCCTCCCAGAGATGTCTAAATACAACTGTTTGTTATCCTTGACATAACTTTAAACCATGGTGTGTCAAAACCTATATAGTTTATGAGGATGGCCTCGACTTTTATTGTTCCTGGTAAGAGGAAAACCAGAACCAGTTAATGGTTTACTGATGTTTTGTTTAGAAAGGTAGAATTTGATTTGTTTTGATTATACTTATGTCTATCACATTCCCTTAGAGTTTGTACCACCCCCCATGTAACTTCAAAAGAATGTAGTCAAGCTGAATGTATAGATATATATTGATCGTGTGTGAAACAGTAGTGAGAGTGAACTTAGAATTTAGCCATGTAACAGTAAAGTTACAACTAAGCCTCAGATCTTCGAGTGTGTGACGCTTTATTCTCATCGGCAACGCCTTCCCCCCACAAAGCTGTGCCATGACCACTGCTAGGCTGGACCTCGGCAAATAAGGAGCTGTGAACTAAATCAAGACATTAGACAGCAGGCGTCAACTATGTTGTCCACTGTACTGATAACCACACCAATGTAAATTTATATTATAGAAAGCACATAAACTAAACAGGAATATCATATAGGGAAACTACAGGTTCTTAAGTAAAAAGAAATTAAGGCAAGTTTGAAATATTGAAAAATTAACAGAGGGGAATTGGGACATGGGCAGCAGATTATAGCAATAAAGTTAAAAATAAAAATAAATAAATTTCATAAAACATAGAGAAAGTAAAAGGAAAGAATGTGGAGGACTAAGAAGAAGAAATAAAACATAGATAAAATAAGCATGCAAATTCGAGCCCACCTAAAACTTTGCCAAACCAATGTTATAGTAAGGCTGAAATTTGATCCACAGAGTTGTTTATTTTTTTAACGAAATAAACTCAAAACCTCAATGTAAGATCTGAAACTCTGATATTCCTACTATCGGAAAACACAGCAGAAATATTTCCAGGTAGAATTACAGGAGGCAATTTCCTGAGCAAGATGCAGTTGCTCAGGGAAAATACAGGAGGTAGCAAATGGTTTACAACAAATTAAAAAGTGTCTGTGCAGCACAAGCAACCAACAGTGTGAAGAGACAGCCTGTGGAATGAGAGGATGTGATATCTGCTCATCTAGTGAATATGCAGCAGTCTCTAAGGATATGCAATACCTAGGACCATAGCAACATTCCTCACAAAAGCCAAGTTATCAAATGAGCCTACATACTCATCATCACTTGAAGAGATTAAGAAAAGGAGGCATATTTTCAAAGAACAGGATTCTTCATACATGAAAAATGAAATCATTCATTGCTGGAAGGTGGGTGGAACTCAAGACAATAATACTAAGTGAAATAGCCCAAACTCAGGAAGACAAACATCACACTTTCTCTCTTACTTGGATTGTAGGGGGGGGAGACAAAATGAAAGTAGAAGGGGACTGTTAGGGAAGTAGAAATGTCTAGAATAAGGCAGTAGAGTGGAAAAAGAGATAAATAGAGAGGCTGGATCTGAACAATATGTTTTACACAGGTATGACACTTTCACAATGAAACCCATTATTTTGTACATTAATACATACTAATAATGACAATTTTAAAAACTGAATTTTTCATTCACAAAGAATAATTTTGTGTTTTATACTTTAGTCCCTTTGTCCAAACATGGCACAGATCACTGGTAGATGTGCCTCAGGGAAGAGAACACATGAGACTGAACTCAGTCAGCAGCTGTCTGAGATTTTTGTTCAGACCTGGAGCACTGTGGGAGGGAGCTCCTTGCTCTACAGACAGTAGTAATTAGCAGCATCCCCCATCTCCAAAAGATAAATGGGGATGGAGAAGTCTGTCTCAGACCCACTGCCAGTGAACTAGGCAGGGACCCGAGAAGTCCAACTGGATGCTCTGTAGATCAGGAGTTTGAGGAACTGTCCTGGTCTCTGTTGATACCTGTTAAAAGACTGGACAATGCCAAACCCATTATTGAAACTCTGGCTGGTCCTACAGGAGATGGAGGCCCTCTTCCCTGGAGACACAGGCAAAGAGGTGGGAGACTGTGTTAACACAATGTCCCCAAAAGAGCCTGGAAAGGCAAACAAGCACAACCAGCCATCACACATGCCCTGAGCCCATCATAAAGTTGAAGTTAGCCCATTGCAGTGGAGACACCTACAACCACAGTCTCAGCATCACCCTGAGTAACTAAAAACAAAGTGTCACTGAAAAACCTGAAACCTAGAGAACATGCTTTAATTTCCATGACCAAGAACACAGACAATGAAAACATTGATTGCCACAGTGAGCATGGACCATGTTCTCCCATCACTCACCTGGCACCCAGGAGAGCAGCATCAACAGCAGGGGAACCTGTTGCCCCATCCCTCAAGCAGGTCCAGAGACTGGGCCTCATGGTCATGGGCAAGCTGTTGTCCAGATCCCCTGGAAAACCTGGATCATTGTCTATTGACACCACAGTCAAATTGGGCCAAGAAACCTTGTGCTGGTTCTGAAAGGGACACCTTTTACTGCTTAGCCCATGGGGCTTGAGATTAGCAAAAATGTTCCTGAGGCAGCTCAAGCACTTCCCATGGGATTTTGTGACCTGCTCCATTGAGTCCTTGCCTCCTGGTCTGTCTGAGAGTCCTTGTCCAGGGAGTGTACCATGGCAGACCTACCAAAGGAAAGTGAGTTATCTCAGAAATGTTTTTATCCCTAAGAGTAAAATTTTTTATCATCTCAAGTGATAATGCACATCATTCTGTGATCATTGTCAGAATGGGAAAGCAAGGCTCTGTGGAAGAGTAATATGGGGTTTTGTCCCCATGGAGAGGGGAAGTCATCAACACTGACTAAAGAACCCTTATGTCAAATCTATAGATGTGATTAGGATCTGTAAAGGGTGTAAGGTATGGGCATGGAGCATAGGGGAAGGCTGGGAACATACACTAATCAATAACTTGTCTCGGATGGGGAGCAGTGTGGGTCTCTCCATCTGCTCAGTGAGGACACCGAGGCTATATTCACCTGAAGTCCTTCCAGGTAGCAGTGATTCCACTGGGTCTAATCAGGATAAGGAAGGAGTCAGTCCTTAAATTTCAGTGAATTCCCTCTTACTGTCATTGAAGTCTAGAACTCAGGAACTCCTACTTTTCCCATAGCAAGATATGTTGACCCAAATACACTAGAAATTGTTATATAATTAATACTAATTTAATTGCAGACTATGAAATGAATAGAATTCTTTCAATTGTAAATATTTCTTGAAGATTAAAAGAACACAAGGAAATAAATGGAAAAAAACAGCATTCCATTTTATTTAATATACTCATGGATAAACACTTAAATGCATCTTTACAGAATATTTAAAAAAAACATTGTCATCCAGGAAAATAGAGCTATTTGTTAATTTTAAAGAATAGTGGAGATTCAAGATGGCAGGCTAGAGGAAGGCTGCATTCCTACTTGCTCCGTGGATTCCTACTTGCTCAGGATTCAAACAGCTCGAATATGGCTCTCAATGAGATTTTATATTCAAAGCACATATAAGGGGTCCCCAGTTGCCGCTCCGGAACCAACTCAGCCAGACTCGGCTTGGCCCCGCCGCAGGCAGCTACCACCCGGGAACGCCGGACCCTGCAGCTGCTTCGGAGTCACCGACCTGGGTCTGCACAAGCCAGCAAGTGAGTGTGGGTCCCCAGCAGTGGCTTTAGAGTTACTGGCCACGCTCCGGCACCAGCCAGCAACCTCCCAGGCGGTGACCGAGTATCCCCGGCTCCCTGGGGCCTCCCGTGGCTTCTGGAGAGGTCTGGCCGGGAGGCTCTGGGAACGCTGACTCCGGCGGGGAGTTGAGACTCCTCGGCGTGATTTTGCAGCTTCCCTGGCAGAGAGGGCCCATCCCTGGCTCCCTGGGATCTCCCTCGGCTTCTGGAGAGGTCTGGCCAGGAGCCTCTGGGAACGCTGACTCTGGCAGGGAGTTGGGACTCCTCAGTGTCATTTTGCACCTTCCCTGGCAGAGAGGGCCCATCCCCGGCTCCCTGGGACCTCCTGCAGCTTCTGAAGAGGTCTGGACTGGAGCCTTCGGTATCGCTGACTCCGGCGGGGAGCTTAGGGCCTTTGGCGCCAGCTTACAGGGTGCCCAGGAGAGAGCGACCACCTGCCACAGCCTGAAACCCAAGCGAGGAGTTCAGGTCAGCCTGGGCTCTCAAGCCCAGGATCTCCATCACTGAGCACAGTTCTGTGACACCACCCCAACTTGGTCTAGTGCCCAGACCCACACCCAGGCCTGGAATCTACCACCTTGCTGTATCTAATTGTCTATCAACACTAGGCTGCCTCTGCCCAGAAGCATTGATCATTCCCAACCTGGAGGTAGTGGGACAGCATCTTTCTTGGGTCAACACTTGATCAAGCACCCCTCAAGCAACAGAGGGGAAGATACATGAGCACTATGAGAAAAAACGGGAAGAAAGTGTCCCAATCAAACCTAGATGATATATCAAGAGAACCCAAAGACAGCATGGTAGAAGGAATGACAGAAAGGGAGTTCAGAATGTTCATAATTAAAGTGATCCGAGAAGAAAATGATGTGACGAGAGAGCAGATTCAGGCTATAAATAATCAGCTAATAGAGCAATTGCAGGAAGCAAAAAATCATTTCAATAAAGAGATAGAAATTCTGAGAAAAAAAAAACAGAAATTCTTGAAGGAAACAAGGAAATGAAGGAAAAAATCAACCAAGTTAAAAACTCAATAGAAAGCATAATTAACACAATAGAGCACTTGGAAGACAGAACGTCAGACAAAGGAGACAAAATATTTAGTCTTGAAAACAAAGTCGAACAGAGAAGATGGTTAGGAATCATGAATGAACCCTCCAAGAAATATGGGACATCATGAAAAGACCAAATTTAAGAGTAATCGGGATTGAAGAAGGTGCAGAGATACAAACCAAGGGTATGAATAATCTATTCAAGGAAATATTATCAGAAAATTTCCCTAATATGATGAATGAGATGGAAAATCAATTACAAGAAGCTTATAGGACACCAAATGCACAGAATTACAACAGATCCACACCAAGGCACATTATAATGAAAATGCCTAACATACAAAACAAAGAT
>JAJEJO010013757.1:0-15709 GCA_020662805.1 Glaucomys volans | reverse complement strand
GACACCTCATATCCAAACCATAACACATATTAACTGTGCCATTCAGAATCTTATTTGTTGTTAGGAAGAATACTGGGTATGTAATTTTCAGCAAGATAAAGTTAGTAGATAGGCACATCAACTGGGTATGATGAAAATCGAGAACATAATATAAACATAAAGCTCATGAAATTAATATCTGAAAAGAACTCCACACATCATTTCTTTCTATACTCTACGTTTGTGTCAACATGTCAAAATACACTCTACTGTTATGTGTATCTAAAAAATACAAATAAAAATTAAAAAATAATGTGCCTTTCACATTAGAAATCAAGTAAGCAAAGTTTATGTGCTGCTTTTATTTGCTATGTCTGATTGTTCTATTGAACAATTTGGCTTCTGGCACATTATTTCACCTACTGAATTATTTGAATACCATATGTTTGTTATGCATCCTGAATTTGAATTGTTTTTGTCCTTAGAATTGTATTATTTCTACCAGGATATGCTATGGCAGATGAATCTATGGAAATGGGGGAGAAATCTGGTGACTTAAGTTGATTGTTTTAAGAGAATGTTCAATGAAGGACAGAATTATTTTTAATAAAAAATTAAAGTTTCTTCCCCTTTTGTGGTGATTTTTTATTGGTTCTTTTCAGTTATACAAAACATCAGGATTCATGTTGACATAGAATAAAGCATGGAATATAATTTGCTCTGGGTAAATTCCCCCTATTTCCCATTTACTACCTCTCCTCCCTCCCCTGTCTCCTGTCCTCTACTGATTCTTCTGCCATTTACTTATAGTTTTGTTTTAGTATTATTGTCTTGTGGCTATGCATAATCGTGAGATTCATTGTGGTATGTTCACTTAAGTACATAGGAAAGAAAGGTCGGATTCCTTCAGCTGTTCTTCCTTTACCCTGTTCCCCCCACTCACTTAATTCCCTTCTCCTTCATTGATCTTTCTCCTATTTGGATAGAATTCCCCTTTTCTTTTATTTTCCTTCGTTACCTTGGACTAGCTTTGGCTTATCAGAGAAAACATTTGACTTTTGGTTCTGGCTTATTTCGCTTACCATGATAGTCTCCATTGATCTGCAAATGCCATCATTTCATTCTGAGTGATACTTCATTGTGTATGCACACCACCTTTTCTTTATCCATTCAGCTGTTGAAGGGCACCCAGGTTGGTTCCATAGCTTGGCTATGGTGACTTGTGGTGCTATAAACATTGATTTAGCTATTTCAGCAAGTAGTGATCCCTCTTCAATTTTTTTTCTAGACAGGTTCTTTTCTTTGGTTCTAATTAGTTGTAAATGTCAGCAGAATACATTTTACTTATTGTATACAAATGGAATACAACTTTTCATTTTTCTGATTGTACAATTGTACAAATGTCCGCATCTTGTACAATCACACCATTAGTGCAATCATACATATACATAGGGTAATGATGTCTCCCTCATTTCCCCATCTTTCCCAATTCTGTACCCCTCCTGTTTCCTCATTCCCCTCTGCACAATCCAAAGTTACTCCATTCTTCCTCTGTACATCCTCCCCCAAATATGGATGAGAGTCCACATATCAGAGAAAACACTTGGCCTTTGGTTTTCTGGGACTGGCTTATTTTGTTTAATATAATATTCTCCAAATCCATCCATTTACTGGCAAATGCCAGTAAGGCTGAGAAAAATTCCATTTTGTATATATAGCAGTTTCTTTATGCATTCATTGTTGGAGGACATCTAGGTTAGTTCCACACATTAACTAGTGTAATTTGAGCAGCTATAACTATCGATGTACGTGCATCATTGTAATGTGCTGATTTCAAGTCCTTGGGGTATAAACTGAGGAGTGGGATAACTAGGTCAAATGGTAGTTCCATTCCAAGTTTTCTGAGGAATCTCCCTACTGCTTTCCAGAGTGGTCAAACCAATTTGCAGTCCAACCAGCAAGGAATGAGTGTACCTTTTTCTCCACATCCTCACCAACACTTATTATTGCTTATATTCTTGATAATTGGTATTCTGATTGGAGAGAGATGAAATCTTAGAGTAGTTTTCATTTGCATTTCTCTAATTTCTAGAGATGTTGTACATTTTTTAATATATTTGTTGATCATTGTATTTCTTTTTCTGTGAAGTGCCTACTTGATTTCTTTGCACATTTATTCATTGGGTTATTTGTTTGGATGGTGCTACATTTTTGAGTTCTTTATATATCCTGGAGATTAGTGATCTATCTGATGTGTGTGTGGTAAAGATTTTCTCCCATTATGTAGGCTCTCTCTTCACATTATTGATTGCTCCTTTGCTGAGAAGCTTTTTAGTTTGAATCCATGCCATATATTGATTCTTTTTTTTATATGATTTTTTTCTTTTTATTTAATTTTTTGATTCATTGAACACAAATGGAGTACAGCAATTGTTTTTCTGGTTGTACACAAAGTAGAGTCACACCATCTGTGCATTCATACATGTACACAGGGCAATGATGTCTGTCACACATACTGTTATTATTCTTACCCCCAACCTCAACCCCAGCTCTCCCTTCTCTCTATGCTATCTATCCTTCCTCCATTCTTGCCATCATTCCACCCCACATTATGCATCATCATTCACTTATCAGAGAGACCATTCGGCCTTTGGATTTTTGGGATTGGCTAATCTCACTTAGCATAATAGTCTCCAACATCATCCATTTACCTACAAATGCCATATTTTTATTCTTCTTTATGGCTGAGTAATATTCCATTGTGTATATATAGCACAGTTCTTTTATCCATTCATCTATTGAAGGACATCTAGGTTGGTTCCACAATCTAGCTATTGTAAATTGAGCAGCTATGAACATTGATGTGGCTGAGTCACTGTAGTAATCTGATTTTAAGTCCTTTGGGTATAGGCCAAGGAGTGGGATAGCTGGGTCAAATGGTGGATCCATTCCAAGTTTTCTAAGGAATCTCCACACTGCTTTCCAGAGTGGCTGCACCAACTTGCACTCCCACCAGCAATGCATGAGTGTACCCTTTTCCCCACATCCTTGCCAACACATGTTGTTGTCTGTATTCTTAATAAAAGACATTCTAGTTGGGGTAAGATGAAATCTTAAGGTGGTTTTGATTTGCATTTCTCTTATAACAAGGGATGTTGAACATTTTTTCATAAATCTATTGATTGCTTGTAGATCTTCCTCTGTAAAGTGTCTGTTCATTTCCTTGGCCTATTTATTGATTGGGTTATTAGTGTTCTTGGTGTAAAGATTTTTGAGCACCTTGTAGATTCTGGAGATTAGTGCTCTATCTGAAGTGTGTGTGGCAAAGATTTTCTCCCACTCTGAAGGCTCTCTCTTCACATTGCTGATTGTTTCCTTTGCTGAGAAAAAGCTTTTTAGTTTGACTCTATCCCAATCATTGATTCGTGCTTTTATTTCTTGAGCTTTGGGAGTCATGTTAAGGAAATCTGGTCCTAGGCCAACGTGATGAAGATTTGGACCTATTTTCTATTAGGTGCAGGGTCTGGGGTCTAATTTCTAGGTCCTTGATCCATTTTGAGTTGAGTTTTGTACAGGGTGAGAGATATGGGTTTAGTTTCATTTTGCTGCATATGGATTTCCAATTTTCCCAACACCATTTGTTGAAGAGGCTGTCTTTTCTCCATTGTATGTTTTTGGCTCCTTTGTCAAGTAGGAGATACCTGTATTTATGTGGGTTTGTCTCTGTGTCCTCTATTCTGTACCATTGATCTACCTGTCTATTTTGGTGCCAATACCATGCTGTTTTTGTTACTATTGCTCTGTAGTATAGTTGAAGGTCTGGTATTGTGATACCCCCTGCTTCACTCTTCTTACTAAGGATTGCTTTAGCTATTCTGGGTCTCTTATTCCTCCAAATGAATTTCATGATTGCTTTCTCTATTTCTATGAGGTCCATCATTGGGATTTTAATTGGAATTGCATTGAATTTGCATAGCACTTTTGGAAGTATGGCCATTTTGACAATATTAATTCTGCCTATCCAAGAACATGGGAGATCTTTCCATCTTCTCAAATTCTCTCTAACTTCTTTCTTTAGTGTTCTGTAATTCTCATTGTAGAGGTCTCTCACTTCTTTTGTTAGATTGATTCCCAAGTATTTTATTTTTTTGAGGTTATTGTGAATGGGGTAGTTTTCCTAATTTCTCTCTCAGAGGATGCATCACTTAAGAATAAAAATGCATTAGAATTATGAGCATTAATTTTATATCCTGCTACTTTACTGAATTCATTTGTGAGTTCCAGAAGTTTTCTGGTGGAATTTTTATGGTCTTCTAAGTAGAGAATCATGTCATCAGCAAATCGGGATAGTTTGAGCTCTTCTTTTCCTATTCGTATTCCTCTAATTTCTTTGGTCTGTCTAATTGTTCTGGCTAGAGTTTCAAGAACAATGTTGAATAGTTGTGGTGAAAGAGGGCATCCCTGCCTTGTTCCAGTTCTCAGGGGGAATGCTTTCAATTTTTCTTCATTTCGAATGATGTTAGCTGTGGGCTTAGCGAAGATAGCCTTTACAATGTTAAGGAATGTCCCCACTATCCCTATTTTTTCTAGTGTTTTGAGCATGAAGTGGTGCTGTATTTTATCAAATGCTGTCTCTGCATCTATTGAAATAATCATGTGGTTCTTGACTTTAAGTCTGTTGATGTGGTGAATTACATTTATTGATTTGCAGATGTTGAACCAACCTTGCATCCCTGGAATGAAATCCACTTGATCATGGTGCACTACCTTTTTAATATGCTTTTGTATGCAATTTGCTAAAAATTTTGTTAAGAATTTTTGCATATATGTTCATTAGGAATATTGGTCTGAAATTTTCTTTCCTCCATGTGTCTTTCTCTGGTTTTGGCATCAGGGTGATATTAGCTTCAGAGAATGAGTTTGGAAGGGTTCGCTCATCCTCTATTTCATGGAATACTTTGAGGAGTATTGGAATGAGCTCTTCTTTGAAGGTCTTGTAGAACTCAGCTGTGAATCCATCTGGTCCTGGACTTTTCTTTGTTGGTAGGCTTTTGATGACTTCCTCTATTTCATTGCTTGAAATTGATCTATTTAAGTTGTGTATGTCCTCCAGATTCAGTTTGGGTGGCTCATATGCCTCTAGGAACCTGTTGATGTCTTCCAGGTTCTCTATTTTGTTGGAGTATCAATTTTCAAAGTAGCTTCTTATTATGTTTTGTATTTCAATTGCGTCTGTTGTAATATTTCCATTTCCATCACAAATTTTAGTAATTTGGAGTTTCTCTTTCTCTTCGTTAGCGTGGCTAAGGGTTTATCAATTTTGTTCATTTTTTCAAAGAACCAACTTTTTGTTTTGTCAATTTTTTGAATTGTTTCTTTTGTTTCAATTTCATTGATTTCAGCTCTGATTTTAATTATTTCCTGTCTTTTACTACTTTTGGTGATGATCTGTACCTCTTTTTCTAGAGCTTTGAGCTGTAATGTGAGGTCATTGATCTGTTGACTTTTCATCCTTTTATTAAATGCACTCCTTGAAATGAATTTTCCTCTTAGCACTGATTTTATAGTATCCTAGAGATTTTCATATGTTGTATCTTTTTTCTCGTTGACCTCTAAGAATCTTTTAATTTCTCCCCTAATGTCTTCTGTTATCCTTGTATCATTCAATAGCATATTACTTAATCTCCAGGTCTTGGAGTAGTTTCTGTTTTTAAGTTTATCATTGATATCTAATTTCATTCCATTATGATCTGATAGTATACAAGGTAGTATCTCTATGTTTTTGTATTTGCTAAGAGTAGCTTTGTGGCATAACATATGGTCTATTTTAGAGAAGGAACCATGAGCTGCTGAGAAGAAAGTGTATTCTCTTTTTGATGGATGGAATATTCTATATATGTCTGTTAAGTCCAAATTAGCAATTGTGTCATTGAGTCCTATGGTTTCTTTGTTCAATTTTTGCTTGGAAGATCTGTCCAATGGTGAGATAGGAGTGTTAAAGTCCCCAGTATTATTGTGTTTTGGTCTATTTGATTCCTGAAATTGAGAAGGATCTGATTGACTTTCATGGATGCACCATTGTTTGGTGCATGAATATTTATGATTGTTATGTCTTGCTGATTTATGCTTCCTTTAAGCAGTATGAAATGTCCTCCTTTATCCCTTCTGACTAACTTGTCTTGAAGTCTGCTTTATCTGAAATGAGGATGGAAACTCCTGCTTTTTTACTCAGTCCATGTGCATGGTATGTTTTTTCCCAACCTTTCACCTTTAGTCTGTGGGCATGTTTTTATATGAGATGAATCTCTAGAAGGCAGCATATTGTTGGGTCTTTCTTTTGAATCCAGTCTGCCAGTCTATGTCTTTTGATTGATGAGTTTAGGCCATTTACATTCAGGGTTATTATTGAGATATGACTTGTATTTCCTGCCATTTTAGCTTTTTTAAGGTTTTTAGCTTAACTTTGTTTCTCCTTTGATTGACTCTTTCTTTAGGGTAATTTCTTCCCATGTTGACTGAGATTGTTGTTTTTCATTTCTTCCTCTTCAGATATTTTGTTGCGAATGTTCTGTAGGGCAGGCTTTCTCTTTGTGAATTCTTTAAGCTTTTGTTTATCATGGAAGGATTTTATTTCATCATCAAATCTGAAGGTAAGTTTTGCTGGGTATAAGATTCTTGGTTGGCATCCATTTTCTTTCAGAGCTTGAAATACGTTGTTCCATGCCCTTCTTGTTTTTAGGGTCTGGGCTGAGAAATCTGCTGATATCCGTATTGGTTTCCCCCTGTAGGTAATCTGCTGCTTTTCTCTCACAGCCTTTAAAATTCTATCTTTGTTTTGTATGTTAGGTATTTTCATTATAATGTGCCTTGGTGTGGATCTGTTGAAATTCTGTGTGTTTGGTGTCCTGTAGGCCTCTTGTAGTTGATTTTCCATCTCATTCATCATATTTGGGAAATTTTCTGATATTATTTCCTTGAACAGATTGCTCATACCCTTGGTTTGTATCTATGTGCCTTCCTCAATCCCAATAACTCTTAAATTTGGTCTTTTCATGATGTCCCATATTTCTTGGAGGTTTCGTTCATGATTCCTAACCATCTTCTCTGTTTGTTCAACTTTGTTTTCAAGATTAAATATTATGTCTTCATTTTCTGAGGTTCTGTCTTCCAAGTGATCTATTCTGTTAATTATGCTTTCTGTTGAGTTTTTCACTTGGTTTATTGTTTCCTTCAAGGATTTCTGTTTGTTTTTTTCTCAGAACTTCTATCTCTTTATTGAAATGATTTTTTGCTTCCTGCAATGGCTCTATTAGCTGATTATTCATAGCCTGAATCTGCTCTCTCGTCACATCATTCTCTTCTCAGATCATTTTAATTATGAACATTCTGAACTCCCTTTCTGTCATTCCTTCTACCATGCTGTCTTTGGGTTCTCTTGATATATCATCTAGATTTGTTTGGGACACTTTCTTCCCGTGCTTTCTCATGTTGCTAGTGTATCTTCCCCTCTAGTAGTGCAAATTAGAGGGATTGCAATTTCCCTGTAAAGGTTTAAAGTGTCCCTGCAGATTTCCAGTAACTCACCCGATGTTTGAGAGGTGCTTGATCAAGCGGTGACCCAAGAAAGCTGCTGTCCCCCTACCTCCAGGTTGGGAATGATCAATGCTTCTGGGCAGAGGCAACCTGGTGTTGATAGACAATCAGATACAGCAAGGTGCTAGACCCCGGGCCAGGGTGTGGACCTGTCACTAGACCAAGTTGGGGTGGGGGCACATAACTGTGTTCAATGATGGAGACATTGGGCTTGAGAGCCCAGGCAGGCCTGAGCTCCTCCCTGGGGGCTCAGTCGGTGGCAGATTGTCACTCTGTGCCAGGGAAGCTGTAAAATAGCGCCGAAGGGCCTAAACTCCCTGCTGGAGCTGGTGACTCCCTCCGCTCCAGGCCAGATTTCTCATTTATTGATTCTTGATTTGACTTCTTGTAAATTACGAGTTTTGTTAAGAAAGTCAGATCCTAAGCTGACATGGTGAAGATTCAGGCCTGCTTTTTCATTTATTAGGCACAGGGTCTCTGGTCTAATTCCCAGGCCCTTGATCTACTTTCAGTTGAGTTTTGTGCAGGGTGAGGATAAGGGGTTTAATTTCATTTTGCTACATATGGATTTCCAGTTTTCCCAGCACCATTTGTTGAAGAAACTAGCTTCTTCAATGTATGTTTTGGCACCTTTATGTGATATGAGATAACTGTGTTTATGTGAGTTTCTCTATATTTCTTCTGTTGTGTACCATTGGTCTACATATCTGTTTTGGTGCCAATACCATGGCATTACTGTTAGTATTGGTCTGTAGTATAGTTTAAGGTCTGGGAGTGTGATGCCGTCATTGCTAAGGATATGAGGAATGTCCTTGGGATTTTAATTGGAATTGCATTAAATCTGTATAACACTTTTGGTACTATGGCCATTTTGACAATATTCTGCCTATCCAAGAACTTGGGAGACTTTTTCATCTCCTCAGGTCTTCTTTAATTTTTTTAGTGTTTTGTAGTTTTCATTGTAGAGGTGTGTTTAGTCAGCTTTTTTGCTGCTGTGACTAAATGATCTGACCAGTACAATTACAGAGGAGAGTTTATTTGAGGGCTCACAATTTCAGAGGTCTTAGTCCATAGAAGGCTGGCTCCATTCCTCAGGGATCAGATAAGGCAGAACAGTATGGCAGAAGAGCATGGCAGAGGGAAGCAGCTCACATCATTAGGAAGCAGAGAGATCGAGAGAGAGAGAGAGAGAGAGAGAGAGAGAGAGAGAGAGAGTCCACTCTCCAGATACAAAATATATACCTCA
This sequence comes from Glaucomys volans, assembly GCA_020662805.1. Lineage (NCBI taxonomy): Eukaryota > Metazoa > Chordata > Mammalia > Rodentia > Sciuridae > Glaucomys > Glaucomys volans. The sequence goes on along the minus strand of JAJEJO010013757.1, from coordinate 6,891 downwards.
TAGCCACACCCCAATTCCAATCTCCTCTAGCCACAATTTACCACTTTAATCAATCCAATCAGGGATTCATTCACTGATTGGGTTAAGATTCTTACAACCCAATCATTTCTCCTTTGAATCTTCCTGTATTGTCTCACATGTGAGCTGTTGGGGGACTTCTCACATCCAAAACATAGCAAGGTCTTTCACCTCTTTTGTTAGTCTGATTCCCAAATATTTTTATTTTTTTGAATCTGTTGTGAATGGGATAGTTTTCCTAATTTCTCTTTCAGAGGATTCCTCACTGATGTATAGAAATGCATTTGATTTATGGGTGTTGATTTTATATCCTGTTACTTTGCTGAATTCTTTTATTAGTTCTAGAGTTTTCTGGTGGAATTTTTTTGGATCCTGTAAATATAGAATCATGTCTTTGGCAAATAGTGATAGCTTGAGTTCTTTTCCTATTCATGTCCCTTTAATTTATTTCTTCTGCCTAATTGTTCTGGCTAGAGTTTCAAGGACGATGTTGAATAGAAGTTGTTAAAGTGGGCATCCCTGACTTGTTCCAGTTTTTAGAGGGAATGTTTTCAATTTTTCTCCACTTAGAATGATTTTGGCCTTGGACTTAGCATAGTGTTTACAATGTTGAGGTATATTCCTATCATTCCTCATTTTCCTGGTGTTTTGAACAAAAAGTGGCAATGTATTTTGTCATATGTTTTTCCTGTGTCTGTTGAAATGATCATATGATTCTTAACTTTAAGTCTATTGAGTAACTAACAATAAACTTTAAATTTATTGATTTCTGGATGTTGCAGCAACCTTGCATCCTGGGATAAAACCCACTTGATCACAGTGCACTATCTTTTTAATATTTTTTGTATGTGATGTGCCATATTTTATTAAGAATTTTTGCATCTATATTCCTTAGGGACATTGGTCTGAATTTTTCTTTCCTTGATCTGGTTTTGGTATCAGGGTGATACTGGCTGCATAGAATGAATTTGGAAGGGTTCTATCCTCTTCTATTTCATGGAATGCTTTGAGGAGTATTACTATTAGTTCTTTGAAGGTCTTGAGGAACTCAACTGAGAATCTGTCTGGTCCTGGGCTTTTTTGGTTTGTAGGTTTTTGATGGATTCTTCTATTTCATTGGTTGAAATTAATCTGTTTAAGTTGTGTATGTCCTCCTGATTCAGTTTGGGTAGATCATATGTGTCTTCGAGATTTTCTGTTTTATTGGATTATATATTTTCAAAATAGTTTCTAATTATCTTCTGTATTTCAATAGTGTCTGTCATGATATTTCCTTTTTCATCACGAATTTCAGTAGTTTGAATTTTTCTCTCTCCTTATCTTCATTAGTGTGGCTAAGGGTTTATCAGTTTTATTTATTTTTCAAAAAATCAACTATTTTGTCAACTTTTTGAATTATTTCTTTTGTTCTGATTTCATCTCTGATTTTAATTCTATCCTTTCTTCTATTTTTGGTGTTCTTCTGTTCTTTTACTAGGGCTTTGAGATGTAATGTCAGGTCATTTATTTGTTGACTTTTTATTCTTTTAATGAATGAACTGAATGCAATGAACTTTCGTCTTAGCAGTGCTTTCATATTATCCCAGAGATTTTGATACCTTGTATCAGTATTCTTATCTACCTCCAAGAATTTTTTTTATGTCCTCCCTGATGTCTTCTGCTATCCATGTGTCATTCAATAGCATATTATTTAGTTTCTGGGTGTTGGAGTAGCTTCTATTTTCTATTTTATCATTGATTTCTAATTTCATTCCGTTATGATCTGATAGAATGCAGGGCCTACTGTATCTCTATTTTTTTGTATTTGCTAAGACTTTTTTGGTAGCCTCCATATGGTCTATTTTAGAGAATGATCCCTGTGCTGCTGAGAAAAGGATAGTCACTTGTTGATGTGTGACATATATAGAGTACTATATTATTTTTCAAAAAATATATATGTCGTTAAGTCTATATTATTGATTGTATTTTTGAGTTCTATAGTTTCTTTGTTCAGTTTTTGTTTGGAATGTTTGTTTGTTTGCCTCCAATGGTGAAAAAGTTGCGTTAATATCACCCAGTATTATTGTGTTGTGGTCTATTTGATTCTTGATGTTGAGAATGATTTGTTTGAGGTATACAGATGTTCCCTTGTTTGGGGCATAAATATTTACAATTGTTGTGTCTTGTTGATGTATGGTTCCCTTAGACAGCATTAAATGTCCTTCTTTATCCCTTCTGACTAACTTTGGCTTGAAGTTCACTTTGTCTGATATGAGGCTGGAAATCCCTGCTTTTTTACACAGACCATGAGAGTGATATGGTTTTCCTCATCCTTTCACCTTCAGTCTGAATGTGTTTTCTTAGGAGGTAAGTCTCTTGAAGGCAGCATATTGTTGGGTCACTTAAAAAAATCCAATCTGCCAGTCTATGTCTTTTTATTGATGAGTTTTGGCCATTAACATTCAGGGTAATTATTGAGATATGATTTATATTCCTATTCATTTGGGTTTATTTTTTGTTTTACCCTGACTTGGTTTCTCCTTTGATTGGCTTTTTCTTTAGTAATGTTCCTCCTTTTGCTGTCTTTCATTGTTGTTTTTCATTTCCTCCTCATGGAATATTTTGCTGAGAATGTTATATAGTGCAGGCTTTCTAGTTATAAATTCTTTAACTTTTCTTTATCATGGAATGTATCTATTTCATAATTCAATCTGAAGCTTAGTTTTGCTTGATATAACATTCTTGGTTGGCATCTGTTTTCTTTCAAAGCTTGGTATATGTTGTTCCAGGACCTCCTTTTTTTGAGTGTCTGGGCTGAGAAATCTGCTGAGATCTGAATTGGTTTCCCCCACATGTAATCTGATACTTTTCTCTTCCTGCCTTTAAAGTTCTATCCTTATTCTGTGTGCTAGGTATTTTCATTATAATGTGCCTTGATGTGGGTCTCTTGTAGTTTGGTACATTTTGTGCCCTGTAAGCCTCTTGTATTTGGTTTTCCATTTCATTCTTCAGGTTTGGGGCATGAAATGGAAAATTCTCTGATATTATTTCATTGAAAAGATTATGTGTTCCTTCGGTTTGTATCTCTGTGTGTCTTCTTCTATCCTGATAAATCTTAAATTTGCTCTTTTCATGTTTTCCCATAATTCTCAGAGTTACTGTTTATGGTTTCTTATCATCTTCACTGTGTGGTCAACTTTGTTTTCCAGATTATATATTTTGTCTTCATTGCCTCATTCTGTCTTCCAAGTGATCTAGTCTCTTTGTGATGTCTTCTATTTTTAATTTGGTTTGTTGTTTCCTCCATTTCAATGATTTCTGTTTTTTTCTGAATATCTATCTTTTCATTGAAGTAATCTTTTCTACCTGCATTTGCTTTCTTATATCATCCTTTATTTCACAGATCATTTTAACTATGTACATTCTGAACTCATTCTCTGACATTTCTTCTACTGTGCTGTCAGTGAATTCTATTATTGTAGCATCTTGCTTTGTTTGGGGGCACTTTCTTCCCTTGTTTTTTCATGATGTTCATGTGTCTTTTAGCAATGAGGAACTGAGGTATTACATTTTTCTCCCTATAGGCTTACAGTGTGCCTACAGTACCTTCAAGGGGGAGACCAATATATTAACAGCAGTGTTGCTGTTAATGCAATGCAAACAATATGCAGCCTTAATCCAAGAATCTCCTATTAAGTACTTGGTTTAAAAAATGTTGGGGAGGGTCTGGGGTTATGGTTCACTGTTAGAGTACTCATCCAGCACATGTGAAGCACTGGGTTCAATCCTCAGCATCCATACAAATAAATAAATAAATAAAATAAAGTTATTTTGTCCATCTACAATAAAATTGCTTTTTTTAAATGATGGGATTGTGAGAGTGGGAAAAGAAAAAAAATCTTGAAGGAAAATTGAACAATTGCTTCTGTTGGAGTTCAATATCTTCTCTGCCTCCCTTCTTATCCAATAGATGGGGTTGTCTGGAGTTTGCTGCTGTCTCCACCCTCAGGATGAGGAAGGTTACTCATGTGGGAGAGTTAGTCTTCGAGAAGGAACTCCTGGAGGTGGGATATAGTAATTGTCAGTCCCTGCTGGAAGATTGCACCCCAGGAATCTTCTTTTGGGTACACTCGTTTGATGTATGAGCCTGGTCTTGGCCCCTTACATTGCCTGTGGATCCCACAATTCCCACAATTAGAGATCAGGAGATCTCTAATTTAGTCTCTAAATTGTATCTCTCCTGCTCCTGCCCTTTTCAACTTCCCAATCAGGAATCCCTCTCTCTCTCTGTAGGTCCTAGGCTGAGCACTGGGACCTGTGTGCCTGTTGTGGAGGGCTGTTCTATATTGGGCAGATGAGGATCAGGCATTGAGAGCTGTGGGCTGGCCATGTAACTGCAAGTGCTGGGCTAGTCAGTCACTAGGACAGGGCTGGGAGATTGGGGATTGGGGAGCCACAGGGCCCTATTGATTGCCAAACTGGCAAGATTGGTGGATGCTGGATCAGGGAGGGAGTTGGGGGCTGGGCTGGTATCAGGTTCCAGCAAGTGCTACCCAAGTTGTCCCTGGAAGCCCAGTGGGTGCTGGGTTGATTGGCTGGGTGAACCAGAATCAAGATGCCCTCACACCCTCTTCCATCTACCAACCCCAGCAAGCTTCTCTCCTGTCTCTGTAGCAAAATGGTGGCTATTAGCACACTTATCAGGGAGACCTCAGGTGTAACCAAGCCTGCAGAGACTATAGTAATGGTCTTCCAGGTCCTGGCTATTGTTCCTAGTTGGTGGAGGTGGCCAGAGCAAACCCGTAAGGACCTTGATTTTGGGCTTCCAGGCCTCAGCCAGTGTCCCAAGACAGAAGCTGCCCCAACTAAAGATGGCCATGGCAGCAGTGGAAGTAAACCAAGATGGCAGTAGAGTGTCCCAAGATGGATATGACCACTGTCAGAGAAAGGGCTGCTTGATGGTGTTGGGGTGCTTATTTGGAGATGCAGTGCTGTGGCAGGTGGTGCTCTGGCTGCCTCCAGGCTCTGTCTGGTGTCCCAAGGTGGAGGCTACTACATCGAGGGGGATATGGTGGCAGCTCTGGTGCCCATGCTGGACTGGGGGAGCCCTTTGTCAGTACTTGGGGAGCCTCCAGTATCAGCGTGGGAGGTGCACACAGCAGGAGAAGTGTGTGCAGTGGCCTAGACAGATTTTTAAGAGATCCCTTGCAGGGGCACTCCCTCTGGCTTAGTTTGTTGCTTACTGGAAGTGGAAAGATGCTGTGTTGAAGAGTCTATTTAGTTGTGGGCTTCACAAAATGACTGCAGTGTCCAGCTCACCTTTCTCTTCATGATCTATTGATCTGTTTTAAGGACACTGTTGCTCCCGTCATTCGTTAATTTGGTTTATATAATTTGAAATTACTAAAAATATTCATTTTGTATCCATCCTTTATTGTCTTGCACAATTATGGGGTTCATTTTGACATATTCATAAATGAATATAATGTTGTTAAGGGTTTTTTTCCTGATTTTCTGCTCTCTTTCTCTCTGTTGCCCTTTATTCTCCATCCTGATCTGGGTTTGGGTTAAAGAACTGTGTTTATTTTCTACTCCAGTAACCAATCTTCGCATCTCTCCAGGTCTCAGAGTTTGTAATATTGGGTCTTACACCATTTATTCTGCAACCACCTCTCAGATCTGCTCTTCTTTCACAGCCTCCTTTCTGTGTTGTGGGGATGGGGAATGGCTGCCTAGCTCTGTTCTAATCCTCCTCCCTCTTCTCTCTTTTCCTAATATGTTGTGAATGTTATGGTCAGTATGTTTCAGGCAATGTATTATTGTTTTTTTTACAATCTAATCTAGACATAAAGAACAATAGTTCCTTTATGAGATGTGGCAAGAAACTTTAAGGTAGGATTCATGATCACCATGTTCACCCCCTTTCATAGTCTCTTCTTTAACAGTGTTAAGGCTGTGACTTGCTTCTAACCAACACAGTATGGTAAAGATGATGCGCTGTCACTATTGTGATGATGTTTTCTCGAACTCTTGCCTACTGAGTTGCTCTCCAGGATCTTTCTATTGCTGGTTCAGAAGAAAGAGTTTTCAGGAATTCCAAGACCATGATAAATGGGATGCTGGCAACAACCTGAGTAATCTTGGAAGTGATCCCGTGATCCCCAGTTGAGCCTGAGGATAAGGACCCAGCCCACAAGATGCCTTGGTAGCCACATTGTAGGACACCCAGGTTCGTCACTCACAGACACTGTGAGAACTTACATGTGTATCCTTTGAGTAGCCATACTTCAGGTACTATTTTAAATTGTCACTCTGATCCCCCAACCCCTACAACCCTCTTATTGTTGTAAAACTGCATTATTTCTGTGCTTCTGCTTATTGCTGCTCCACTGAGTTGCAATACAGCTCTGCTCTCCTGTCTCCTTTTGGAGCTGCACAACTGTTGATCCAGTTCAGAGAGAGTAACCAATAAGATCTGGCTGCTACTCACCCACCACCTTCCTCCATAATTGCAGATGTTTTTACATACATAGTAATGCAGAATCAATAAGAATGGATACCACAATCATATGGGAAGAACAAAAAAGCTGTTTTCTTTTACAGGGCAGAGGGGAATCTTCAGAAGTCCAAGGATGAGTGTTTTACTCTTTGCAGCAATACTACTTATCTGGAAGTTATTTATAGGTCAAAATAGCATTACGAGTGTACATTGAAGAGACTATATTATTAAAGAAAGACAGGTGGAAAATTGCAATAATGTGTATATTAAAAAATTCAGGTGTATTGCAAATGCAATTTTATTCTATAACCTAACAGCCCCCTTTGTCCTACATTTTGAGAATACAGGACAGTGCCACAGGGTTAAACTTTTCAAAACCTTGGTAGGCAATCATT
>JAJEJO010013752.1:0-11806 GCA_020662805.1 Glaucomys volans | reverse complement strand
CTTCTCTGTTTGTTTGACTTTGTTTTCAAGATTAAATATTTTGTTTTCATTGTCTGAGGTTCTGTATTCCAAGTGATCTATTCTGTTAATTATGCTTTCTATTGAGTTTTTAACTTGGTTTATTGTTTCCTTCATTTCCTTGTTTCCTTCAAGGATTTCTGTTTGTTTTTTTCTCAGAACTTCTATCTCTTTATTGAAATGATTTTTTGGTTCCTGCAATTGCTCTATTAGCTTTTTATTCATAGCCTGAATCTGCTCTCTCGTCACATCATTCTCTTCTTGGATCATTTTAATTATGAACATTCTGAACTCCCTTTCTGTCATTCCTTCTTCCATGCTGTCTTTGGGTTTTCTTGATGTATCATCTAGGTTTATTTGGGACACTTTCTTCCCATGTTTTCTCATGCTGCTCATGTATCTTCCCATCTAGTAGTGCAAATCAGAGGGTTTGCAATTTCCCTGTAAAGACTTAGGGCGTCCCTGCAGATTTCCAGTAACTCACCAGATGTTTGAGAGGTGCTTGATCCAGTGGTGACCCAAGATAGCTGCTGTCCCACTACCTCCAGGTCAGGAATGATCAATGCTTCTGGGCAGAGCCAACCAGGAGACACAGCACCGTGGCCCCTCTGGAAGGCCTGAGCTCAGCTCCGAGGGCTCAGGGAGCTGAAGATGTCCTCTGTCGCCAGGAAAGCTGCAGAATGGTGCTGAAGGCCCCAAACTCCCTGCTGGAGGCAGCAATCAGCTCTGCTCCCGGTCAGATGTCACCCGGACCCACAGTGCTGTGTCCCAGCAGGAAGGCCTGAGCTTAGCTCTGGGGAGCTGAAGGCAGCTAAAGATGGTCTCTCTCCACCAGGGAAGCTGCAGAATGGCTTTCTGGCTGGCGCTGGAGCCTGGACAGTGACTCTGAAGCCGCTTCTGGGAATCCGCACTCAATTGCTGGCTGGCGCAGGCCCAGGTCGGTGACTCTGAAGCAGCTGCGGGGTCTGGCACTCCCGGGTGGTAGCTGTCTGTGGCTGGGCTGAGCCCAGCCCAGCATAGTTGGTTCCGGAGCAGTGACAGGTCCCCTTAAATGTGATTTGAATATAAAATCTCGTTGACAGCCATATTCCTGCTGTTTGAATCCTGAGCACGTAGGAATCCACGGATTAAGTAGAAATGCAGCCTTTCTCTAGACCGCCATCTTGAATCCCCCCAATTTCATCTTTCTTTTGCAATTCTATTATTTATTCTCTCACTTCATTGAAATTCACGAGTGCAGTTAAAATTCCATTTTTTGGAAACTTTCTGCTTTGTGTGGAAATCCTTTGTAGACCTCCATACTACCAAGAGACCTTGTGATTCTTTCCACTCATACTCATATTTTCATTGAGATGAAAAGACATGAATTTTCAAATCCAATGCATGACCTTACACTTGCATTAAAGGAAATAAAGAGAAAAGAGTGCCTCCAAACTGAGATGCATATCACATTCATGTGGATTGTTGAAAAGAAGAAGCAGGCCTAAGCAGAGGGGCCTGGCCTCCATCCCATGGGCATGCCAATCCCCTGGGCCAGCCCAGCCCTACTGAGTGGGAAAGCCTGGGAGTGGATTCCAGCAATCTTGATGTTCCAATAAGCCTTCCAGTGGATTTTGGTCCATGTTAATGTTAGAGAACCTCTGCTTTAGTAAAAAGTCATCATACCAAAAAAACAAATCTCAGCAGAGCAGTGTGAAGCAATTGCCTAGGAAATTCATCAGCTCTTGTCTTCAAAAATGCACATAACAAAGTGCATTATCTCTAGCAATTAGAGAAATGCAAATTAAAACTACTCTTAATTTCATCTCACTCCAGTGATAATGGCAATTATTAAGAATAAAACCAGTAAGTGTTAGAGAGGATTTTGGGAAAATGTACACTCGTACATGTCAGGTGGGACTGCGAATTGATGTAACCACTACTGAAAGCAGTATGGAGTTTCCTCATAAAACTTGGAGTGGAACCACCTGTTGACCCAGGTATCCCACTCCTCAGTTTATACCCAAAGGACTTAAAACAAGAGTACTACAATGCCACAACCACATCAATGTTTATAGCAGCTCAATTCACAATAGCTAAACTGTGGAACCAATCCAGTAGCCCTTCAACAGATAAATGGATAAATAAAACATGGTAATGTACACAATAGAATATTATTCAGCTTTAAGGAGAAAGAAATTATGGCATTTGCAGGTAAATGGATGGAACTTGAGAATATCTTGCTACGTGAAATAAACCAAACCCAAAAAACAAATGGCCAAATCTTTTCTCTGATAAATGAATGGTAATCCATAATGGTGTCAGGTAGGGAAGAGTGAAGGATCCTTGGATTGTGCAAAGGGTGGTGAGGGGAGATGGAGGGGACATGAGAAGTATGGTGGAATGAGACAGACTTTATTACACTATACACATGTATGATTATGCTACCAGTGTGAGTCTGCACAATGTACAGCCAGAGGAATGAGAAGCTGGGATCCATGTGTGAAAAATGTGTCAAGATGAATGCTATTGTCATGTATAACTAAGGAGAACAAATTATTAAAAGTAAAAATAAAAAACAAATTTAATGGGAAATCAGGTATTTGAAACCCATCAAAATCAGAACGTTCAAATTACACTGGATCTGTAGAGAAAAGAATCATTGCAGAATCTGTGAGACAAGACTTTTGATTCTGGGTTCTGCAGGATTTTACATTAGTAATTATCCAAAACTGAATACAGATGAGTACATATTTCCCACTATATAAAGTTAAATAGGTTCAATTATTGGAAATCCAACAAAAAAACTGAAAAAGCAAAGCTAAGTAGAAAAGTTAAAATTCAGAATCAAAGAGACAAAAGTATATCCATCACTCACAATACATTCCAATTATATGTATTTTTTTTATCTTTATTGGTGCATTGTACTGATATATAATCATGGGATATAACATGACAACTATTCATATATGCAAATAACATAATTCCATTGATCTCACTGCCTAATGTCTTTACTTTTTTTCCCCTCCCCTCTCTACCTAATTCACTTGTTCTACTCTACCCCTCATTATTATTGTTATTGTTATCATTACTATTGTTCACTAGCACATGATAATTACATGCCTAACACTCCTCCCATTCTTTCAATCCCCTTACTCTACTTTTTGGTCTCTCTCCTATTTTCACGAGATCTTTTCAAAATTCCTTTATATATCCTCCTAACATCCCCATATGAAATAAATCATTCTACACTTGACTTTCTCATACTGGCTTATTTCACCTAGCATGATATTCTCCAGTTCCTTCCACTGATTAGTAAATAACATTCTTTTACTGGCTGAATAAAACTCTCTGGTGAATATATACCATATTCCTTTTATCCATTAGTTTGTTGATATGTGCTTAGGCTGCCTAACTTGGCTATTGTAAATTGTGGTGCTTTAAATATTGGTATGCATGTGTCACTGTAGGGTGCTGATTTTATGTCTTGGAGTGAGATAGCTAAGTCATAAGGTGTTTTCAAACGTGGTCTATTTGTGAAATCTCCATGCTGATCTCCAGAGTGGTGGTACTAATTTGGTTTGGAAATATATAATCCATCATGTGAAAGAAAACATTGCCCATCAAAATTGCTATGTTCAGCAAAGCAGAATTTCATTCAGAATCAAAGAGAAATACAAACCATCCAAGATAAGAACAAAGAAAAACAATTCATAACCAGTGATGCAGCACTATAGAAAATACTTGCTAAAAATCTATACACTGAATTCAAAAAGAAAACCCAGCACTCTATAATAGATGACACTCAATAGAAGAACAGTTAAGCATATGAAAATTATGACTAAAATGAACATATAAAACAAATAAAAATTGCAGGAAGTAATAAACATCTCTTCATAAAAATTGTATGTCATAAAAGATGTAATCTGGAAGAATGAATTGAAAAACAAGACCCATCTCTATGCTGTTTTCAAGAGATTGGACAAACATTCACAGGATCAAAAAAAAGGATGAGAAAACTTATTCCATGCCAGTGGAGTCCAACTAACAACAGGAGTAGCTATTCCCATACCTAATAAATTAGATTTCAAGTAAAAATTAATCAGAGGAGACAAGAAGGTCACTACATAGTGGTAAAGGGAAAAATCCAACAATAAGATATAAGGATTGAAGCCAGGTATGGTTGCACACACATGTAATCCCAGCACTTGAATGGCTGAGGTAGGAGGATCATGAGTTCAAAGCCAGACTTAGCAACTTAGCAAGGCCCTAAGCAACTCAGTGAGACCATGTCTCTAAATAAAATACAAGATAGGGCTGGATATGTGACTCAGTGGTGGAGTGCCCCTGGGTTCAATCCCCAGTACCAAAAAAAAAAGATATAAGGATTGGAAATATTTATGCTTCAAATGCCAATTCACTTGTTTACATAAAGAAGTGCTTCTTGACACCAGACCTTGCATAAACCCCTTTACAATCATAATGGGTTACTTCCAAACACACTCATTACACTAGCACACAGGTCATCCGGACATAAAATCAATGAAGTAGCTTCTGTCCTAACTACTACTATAAATCAAATCGATGTAACAGAATTCTATAGACTGTTTCATCAAACAACAGCTGAACTCACAAAAATGTACGTTGCAGAAAAGCTCGCCTTTTTAACAGGTAGTTCTTGGAAAACTGAAAATCCATATGTAGAAGAATGAAACTAGATATCTATATTGCACCCTGCACAAAAATCAACTCAAAGTGGATCAAAGACCCAGGAGTTAGAACAGACATTCTGCAGCTGGCTGAAAAAAATATATGCTAAAAGCTGCAACATATTGTCAGAAGTACATACTTCCTTAACAAGAATCCAAAATTGCATGAAATAAGACCAAGAATTGATAAGCAGGAAGACATCAGATTTAAAAACTTCCTCAGGCTGGGCATATAGCTCAGTTGGTAAAGTGCTTACCTTGAAAGCATAAGGCCCTGGGTTCAATCCCAAGCATCATGCACAATGAAAGCTTCTGCACAACAAAGAAAACAAGGGCATGAATAGAGAACCTATAGAAGGGGAGAAGATCTGTGCCACTTGCTCCTCAAATAGACAATTAATATCCATAATATTTAAGGAAATAAAGAATCTTAAAATACTAAAAAAATAACATAGTTACTAAATGGGCTAAAGAACTAAACGGACACTTTTCAAAAAAAGAAATACAAATGGTCATCAAATATATGAAAAAAGTTCAACATCTGTAGCAATCAGGAAAATGCCAATCAACATTATACTGAGATTTCATCTCACCCTGGTCAGAAAGGCAGCTATCAAGAATTCAAAAGCCATCAACTGCTGATGAGGATCTGGGGAACAGGTTTACTCATACATTTTTGGTGAGACTGCAAATTAATATAACCCTTCTGAAAAGCAGTATGGAGATTTCTTCGAAAGACTAGGAATAGAACCACCATACAACCCACTAAAGTTACTCCTTAGGGTTTATCCAAAAGATCTAAAATCAGCATACTATAGTGTAGTGGAACAGACACATCAATGTTAGTCGAATCCACAATATCCTAGTTATGGAACCAACCCAGATGCCCTTCAACAGAAGAATGCATAAAGAAAATGTGGTATATAGAGAGAATATAGTTTCACTCAGCCATAAAGAAGAATGAATTTATGACATTTGGTGGTAAATGGATGAAAGTGGAGAGCATCATGCTAAATGAAATAAACCAGACCCACAAAGGCAATGGTCAAATGTTTTCTCTCATATGCAAAATCCACAACAAAATAAGGAAAATAGAAGAGAGAACTGTGGAGCAGAAGAAGGAAATTGAGGGGGGGGAAGGGAGGAATGTGAAAAAGAAAGTGGGATGAATTTTACCAAACTACCCTGTGTACCTATATGAATACACCACAGTGAATTCCACTTTAATGCAGATTCACAATGCACTAGTTAAAGCAAAACTATAAATAAGTAGCAAAAAGATCGGTAGAGGAGAATGAACAGTGGGATAGAGGAATGGAGGGAATGGGGAAGTACTGGGGACTGAGTTGGAGCAAATGATATTCCATGTTTGTAAAATAATGTCAAAATGAGCCCTCAAATTATGTATAACTAAAATGCCCTAACAAAAAATTAATTAAAACAAAAAACTCTTTCTGTTTATGTGTTCTGCTAACTGCCAGTTAGTGTGGCCGGGAGCTGAGCTGGTTGAAAGAACTTTCAGTTTCCTTTCTGCCCAGTACAGGCTGGGTGAAATGGGAAATACTGTCAATCAGGCTTTCGTTTGGACACTGTAGATCAATGCACTCCCTCTGTGGGGCTCATTTAGAGTTCTGCATGGGGAGTTCCAGCAACTGGTGTTTAGCACTTATTGGGATATTGCAAATTTATTGGGTGGTATCTGGACAGATTAGACCAACACACCACTATGCTGAGCAGATGCCAATCTCTGCTGGGCTTCTGGATCTCAGAGACCTGAGGATTCTTCTCATAGTGGAGAGCAACCAGCCCTCCACAGACCTCACATGCTCCACTGTGCAGGAATATAGCCTTCTCAGGTTTGGTTCTCAAGTGTAATCATGCCCAACTGCTCAGTTTCCAGACACTTCTAGGCCAGTCACATGAGCCCCAGACTCAAACAGTGATTTGTACTCCCCTCTGCATCTCTAACAAGAATTCCCCTGGGTATCTCTTCTCTGTGCCTGTTTCAATCACCTTTACAAAGAAGGTACCTGCCAGGAAGTGTGGCAATACCTGTATGTTCTCTCAGGCTCCTGCAGCTATGAGCTGCAGTGTGGCCTACTCCATGATCCCATTTCCATTCTCCACTCATTGTTGGAGAAACATGGATCATGCTACAAACACTAGCTTCTGAGCAGGCTCTGTTTACATGCATTCAGAGTACTTTCTGCTCTGCAAGTTTTCACATGCCAAATATGCTTGCTGTGCTTCCCTTTCTGCTTGTGTTTCCTCCCTGTGTGGTGACCTGGCCCAATGCCACCACCAGCTTGGTTCCAGTGTGCTCTTCCCTGTCCTGTGTCTAAAGCACCTGAAGTTCAAGTCTCTGAGCCTAACAGTCTAATAGTGCACTGCAGTTAACTTCCTCTGCTCTTCACCTATTAGGAGATAGCACTCCTGGTCCTTGAACCCGAGTCATAGGGCAACTGGAGATCACACCTTCCTGTAAACTGCCATCTCTGATTTCCCTCTATTTCAATTACTTAAATGGCTAATTCAATATTAACTGTTTCTCTATCTGTCACAGGAGAAATAAAAAATGAAAGCAGAGGGAAAGAGCCAAAAGAATGGCAACTTTCAATGTTCTTATGTAACGGTGGTCCACATCATGCTGCAAATACAGCCCTTGAAGTTCTGTCTCTGAGGCACATTTTAAAATGGACCTGCTTTCTTTTCCTCTCCTCCCTCTCCTCCTCCCTAACCTGAGAGAGGGGAACAGGATTGCCTTTTTCCCATCCTAGGCTGAGTTTCCTGTCCTGGAGTACATGCCCACCACAGGGAGCAAGTAATTCAGCCTTCAGGGGTGGCAGGATCTAAGGAACAGCTCTCTCCCACCCCTGCCCCAAGGGAACACCCAGAATGAATCCCTTCTTTGAAAACCCTCTGTTCACCCTGATGGGCAGAATCACATCCTCTGGGACAGGAGCTCCCTTGTGTCTCCTTGGTAGGAAAGCAATAAAACTTCTTCTTTTCCCTTTTTCTCAAAACTGTCCTCATTATTGAATTGGCATTGAGGATGAGGACCAATCTTTTGGTAACTCTTAATAGAAACAATTACTCACAATATAGCCACAACTGAAAATAAGTTGTAAATACTTATGTGACTGCTCACACACATTTATCTCAAGCTGAAAAATACTAAGGAAAACAAAATTACCAGATATTAAAAATGATAAGCACACTAACATAGTTTCATATGTAAAACAAAACATCAGGAAATATTAATATAAATGGACATAACCATGGCCATGGTAAGACCAATCATCACAGACCCTCAGGTTTTGACTGAAAATGCCAATACAGGGGTCATGAACATGCTTAATCTTAATTTATCATATTTATACCAGAAGCATATAATAAATTACAA
This sequence comes from Glaucomys volans, assembly GCA_020662805.1. Taxonomy (NCBI): domain Eukaryota; kingdom Metazoa; phylum Chordata; class Mammalia; order Rodentia; family Sciuridae; genus Glaucomys; species Glaucomys volans. The sequence goes on along the minus strand of JAJEJO010013752.1, from coordinate 3,697 downwards.
ATTAAGCATCCCCCCAACAAATCAGTGTCTATTTATGGGTCTCAAGTTTTATGCCTGGGTCAGTCAGTACTGCACAAAATATTTGAGATAATCAATGTGAAAAGAAAAAAATGTTCACTTTGGTTCACAGTTTGGGAGGTTTTAATCCCTGGTTGGTGGCTCCACCATTTCTGGGCCCACAACAGCACACACTGTCACACCTGGAGGGTTTTATGGAGCAAAGCGCCCACCTCACGTCTCAGCAGATTACTCCAGCACCAGGAAAGGGAGATCTTGGATCAGCACAGAAAATCAGCATGCAGGCACATTTGTAATCCAGGGTGTTAAACCACACACTAAGTAAATGTCTCATTAAGTGCTGAAAATATTTTTAGCAGGTCAATATACAAATCAAAAATCATTTTGATGAAATGATTTTGAAGGAAATGAAACCAATGGTTAAAAAGCTACAGTAAGGAGCAGAGACAGAGAGTGGGGGGAGGTCAGAGTGGGTGAAAATGTTGGATTGCAGAGAGGGAATCTCAGTTTTAAATTTCTTGAACAGAAGATTAAAAAAAACACAAGCAAGTGAATTCAACATGAGTGAGAGAAGTAAATATATTTGAAGTAGTTGAGAGTAACGGCGTGGAGATGAAAGCAGACTGAGGGGGGAAAAAGGTCTTACACGTCCATGAGAAACTAAACAGCAGATCTGGCACCTTGGAAAGGTCCACAAGACAGACATGAATGTGACAAGTGAAATGAAGAAAATGCTGTAAGAAAAACATCAGCAACATTTTATTGGAGGGAGAGATCATTAGGGAAGTCACAGACTGTTTGAAATCCACTCCTTTGAGTTCAGAAAACAGGCTTTTTCCCCCCAAATGAAACTATAGTAACCTGAACATAGTGAAGTGTGAACTGGAGAATATTACACAAATAGTGCAACATGGTGTCCACAGATGCTTTATGAAATGCATGTCCCAATGCACATCAGGCTTGAATGCATTCACAGGTAAGTTATATCTGCCACTCAGAAATAGATGTTTACTCTACCAGGAAACTCTTTAATAAAACAGAAAATAGAAAAAGAAGACACATGTCTGTAATTTAAAAACTCACATGCACTTGTTACAAGTACCCAACAGAACGTATGAGCAAAGAATCATTCCAAATGGAAAACTAGATAGTCTTTTTAATTCCTGACATTCAATGTTTACATATTTCTGCAAGGCAAAAAACAAAACCAAAACCCACACAACAAAAAGCACTACACTCATCAAAACATACTATAAAACTAAACATCCATTTCTGAGTAAACATATTAGTTTTGTCAGAAGACATTTCCTTCACAACATTTTTTAAAAATAATGAAGACAATAACCCTGTCCTAGTTCATCCATGTGGCAAGGTAGCTGGGATAAGAGATAAGTTAATTAACTCATATATTCACTCCACGATGAAATCACATGTTAAAATGCTACATCACACCACATAAATGTACATAATATTATTTTCCAATTAAAAATGAAGCATAAAATCAAATCTTAACCTCTTTAAATAAAGCCTCCTAGCAGGTGTGCTGTAGTCTGTCACAACTACAGGAAGACCATGGCAGAGGCAGATCACCCCTGCAGGGTTCTCTGCAAGACAGGCTCCCCACCCTGGGCAGATCTGAAACTGTGAACTCCAAGCTCCACACTCTGGGTGCAGCAATGGCTGCTCTTGCTGTGGTGGGATGAGATGCTTAAACAACCTGTCCAGCACTTTTCCATAAAATCAGACAATCATTTCTGTTAGCACTAGAATTGCCTAGTTCCTGACAGGGATTCCTAAGCTATTTTTTAGGCAGTAAAATAGCACACCAAAGAAGACTGGAAGACAGGAGTGGGCTGCAGCATTTATTCACCTGGAAAATGCCTGCTGAGGAGTCAATATAACCAATAAAGCAATGTAGTCTCCAACCAAGTACATGATAAACAGCACTTGTCAATGACTATTCAAAATAGCAGCAGTAATGTAAAGTGTCGTGGGGGAACAAACAGCAGTTGTCTTGGGGGAAAATGTAAAATTCTACTAAAGAACATAAAAGCACATTACTAGCAATGTCACATAGATGTCAACATTCCCCCAAGTCCTACCAAAATTAAAGCAAATCCAAGGTTGCAAGAATTTTTTAATAGTGATGGCAAAATTAATTGAGAGATATTCCAGTAATATGGAAAAGTTTAGAAAATGAGGGAAAATAATTCAGAGTAATAAAGGAAGAAAATTATTTTCAGAAAATTAATATTCATTGCTAAGTAACTAGAATATTTTAAAGATGATTGCAATGTACCAAAAGATACAGATACATGACCAGAATAAAAAAGAAAATAGAGTGAGGTATATGTGTGTTTTGTGCATCACAATGATTCTGTTAAAATCAGGAGAGAAATAATAAAATACTTCCTCCATAGTTAAAATAAGTAATTATGGAATATAAAAAGTAAGTTGAGTGACTCATCTATGATGTGTGTTGACTCCCTTGTGTAGGGAAATACAGTACTAGAATTAACACATGTCCATTAAATGAACTTGCAGATTGGGGGCCTGTGACTGAAGGGCAGAAAGAAGGAAATGAAAGATGGTGAGCTTCCATACTCCCTGAAAGTTCCAGTGCTTTCATCCTGTACACACACCACACTCAAGATGCTCAGAGCATCAACATCGCCCAGAGCATGTCCACAGCACTTAACAACCAAGCAAAGCTTCTCCTGGAAATGTACAATGTTCTTGTTACAAAAAAATGCTTCCACTTCAATAGATAAATCAGCAAAGAACAAGCCATTTAATGCTTCAGAGGGCATAATGAATAGGGACAGCACAACTACTAATTAATAATTGTAAAAATGATCAATGAGAAAACATTTGTGTTCATCAAATGAGGATCCCATTTCTAATTAAATACAAAGGACATAGTGGTCTCCTGAAGGATTAGTGATGTGGTCAGTAAGATCTCATCAGAGGATTCTTTAGCAGATGCCTGAGAATATTTTCAAATAGAGATAATTTTCACCAAAAAGGATGGTTATTTTAGGTGAGGATTATATTATCTCATTTGAATTGATCATCCCCCATTATATACATATATCAAACATCACTTTTTATTCCCTAAAAACATAGAATTATGATTTGAAATTGCAAAATAAAAACAAAATATAGCTTTGAACCCAGCTGTTTTACATCCACACATCCATTTGCATTAATCAGACTCTTCAGATATATGAACAAGAATCTATTGATAAATTAATTTTTAAAAGACTATGGGCAGACTCCAGCAGGGAATTTGGGCCCAGTCGGTGCCATTCTACAGCTTCCCTGGAGGAGAGACTGCATCTTGGGCTGTCTGAGCTCTCGAACCTAAGCCCACCCCTTCCGGCAGGGACACAGCGCTGCGGCTCCAGGGCCATGGTGCTGCATCTCCTGGTTGCCTCTGCCCAGAAGCATTGATCATTCCCAACCTGGAGGTTGTGAGACAGCAGCTATCTTGGGTCACCACTTGATCAAGCACCTCTCAAACATCTGGTGAGTTACTGGAAATCTGAAGGGATGCCCTAAGTCTTTACAGGGAAATTGCAATCCCTCTGATTTGCAATACTAGAGGGGAAAATACATGAGCAGCATGAGAAAACACGGGAAGAAAGTGTCCCAAACAAACCTAGATGATACATCAAGA